>CAJVQA010003612.1:0-19092 GCA_910591915.1 Cetraspora pellucida | reverse complement strand
CGAGGAATTGATCGTCGTATCCGTCTCACGTGAGGTTCCGGCAGAGTATTTACGTCACGTTATCGGGCCTCACAATAGTTTTGATTACATGGTTGATGTTACATCCTTAGTTTACAGACAAGTTAAATTGATGTATTTCTTTTTCATCTGATTGAATATATCTTATATTTTCTATAATTGTGACTTTTTTGTATGTAAATAGCTCCAAAGTTTATTACGGTTACACAAAATAATATACAAATCAACGATAAAATATTAATGAATACAAATGACTATTGATATAAAAAAGTCACCGGGTTCAGCCAAATCCTTCTCATATCAAAATTTTCTTATATCAAAAACAAAGTTTCAAATATTTCTTATATCAAAAACTCATAAATTTTCAAATAGAACTTGTAAAATCTTTATACCAAGAGCTTCTTATATTTAAGGCTTCCTATATCTAAAGTTATTTGTATATACATAATTACTATAAATTTATGTTGTTTTGTGTGAAACCGTGATAACTTTTGGAGCCAACTGTACGTATTGACATTATCCATAAGTATAAATACTTGTAACATAGACCTTGTTTTCACTCACAGTTCTGTCTGTAAATCAGTTATTTTGAATTATCAATTTGCATATTTACATTCTGTACTGTATAGAATCTCTTAGATCTTGCAGTACAAGTAACCTATAACAGCGGATTTGTGGAGTTTGACCCTTTTTGGGATTACCGATAATCAATTTTCTGATTTAACAATTATCATAAGGAACTGAGTGTCAAACCAATCTCTTGTATATCACCTTGCGTCAGCACGAAAACTTCTTATAACGAGCCTACTGAATAAGGAACCCTTTTTTAACAACTTTATATAGTAGGTATAGAAACATAATAAATTATTTTATAAAGAACGTTATTATAAGAACTGACAGTTCATTACGAAAAACTGTATTCGAATTTTTTTTTCCTATTCATTTTTAACTCATATTTCGTCACAAAATAAAGGTGATCTCATATATAAAAGCACAAAAAAAAGATTGCAAACTAATAACTACAACTTATGTTATAGTGAAGTCCTCAGGCTTGAAAAACCTTTCTGTAACTTATATTGAAAGATTACTAAATATACCTTACAAAGCTCGTCTATTATATCAAGAGCTCACTATAATAGAAGTAGGCTGTATTTTGAAAGTCTTGTTCTTTTTTTTATAGATTCTATTGAATTATTAATTTGTGCTAATTTAGTTTATGAATGCAGATTCAAAAAGTTTGCTATAATTAACTTTTTTATAATGAATCATGAATATAACAAACGTGAAAATTTAATTTATATTGGTTGAGTTCGAAAAATGTGTGCACTATAATTTAAATTTAACAATTTATTTTATATCTGTTCGCGATTATCATTCAGTAACCAAGTCTACATTTAGAATATATTTCACGATTTATTATGGACCAATAATATGGTTTTGTCTCTTAAATAACAATTATGAAAGCTTTCCTTCACTATATTGATGTGAAATTACACGCCTGGGTGGTATTTTGAAGTACACAATTTCCAGAGAGCTAATAATTAATTGAAAAATATAATTGATAAATTATTTTTTTAAAAAAAATCGCTAAAATTAATTCTTAGCTCTCGAAATTGTGTCTCAAATAACGACCCAATAGTTATTTCGTAAAAATGCGGTAGTACACAAAATAATAATAATACTAAAGGTTAGTAAGAGCACGAAAAATGAACTTTAAAAATTTTCGAAGCCAATTTTCCGGAGAATGAAAAGGTCGGAAATCATGTGACTGCGCCCTCGATTGTTGAAAACACTGGTGCTCCTGGTCTTAATTATCTGATTCTGACACAATGTAAGTTGTACGTACGATGTTTTCTTCTTTCCCATTCGTTTGTATTTGACATCCAAAATAAAATAAAAAAAAACTAGTCTTTATGTTAATATTACTAATAAAAAGAACAAATAATTACAATCGTCCTCATTGTAGAGAAGTCCTCAGAAATCGATTTTCCAAATTTCAAAAAAAAAAAATCATAAAAATCGATTTTTTTCAATAGTTATTTTAAAAATTCCAATGATCGATATCAATCCCTATCTCGAACTGAGAAATAATCTTAACCATAACCTATATCGAGAGAAAATATAAACAGTCAACTCTTCATGACGAACCACTAGATCGGACGTAAGAAAATGTTCGTTATAAAAAATTATTATGCTTTCTTAAGAACTATAACTCATTATGCCGAACTAATATAAAATTTAAATTTTCATTACATCATATCCAGAGTTTATTATAGAGATGTTCGTTATTATAAATTGACTCTATATAAAATCCAAAGATTCTTTAATTCAAAATTCTTCACTATATCGATGTTGAATATATCTTAAAATTTTACAATCTTTTACTATTTTATTTGAATAATTTATTTGTGTTAATTTGTTTATTAGAGAGGTTTATTTATAAAATGAACTTTTTTATAATGAATCCTTCACGTGACGAACCGCAAAATTTAAAATTATATATGTTTAATTGATTTAAGCCTTATAGTTCATTTTAAATCTGCTCGTGATTACCATTAAGTAATCAAGTTTATTTTTAAATATGCGTAATAACAGTAGTTTTGTTAAAAAAAAGCAATGTTTAAAAAAAGTGGTTCATAAAATATGAAAAATAATAGAAAAATTTTCAAATTGATCTAAATTTTCCGGAGAATTATAAGCTTGGAATATCATGCGTTTGCGCTTCGATTGTCAGAACTTTTCATATAGCATCTCATGGCGAGGATCTGAGAAATATATATACTGTACGGTAATCGTACTGTACATAATTTCTACAAACCGGTCGATTAACTTGAGTAATTTTGGCAGCCGGGCAGCTAAAGCTTTGGCCATCGACCCGTATCACTAACCTAAAAAAAATTATTAATTTTATTAGAGTTAATAGAGAAAAAAAAATGCAACAAATTATTTAGCTAAATGGGTACCAATAAGATTTGTTCTTCTCCAAGCTTTCAGATCAACTTCAACCTCCTTAATTTTTCATTCTCCACGCTTCCAAATCAAATTCTGCCTCCTTAATTTTTTTTTGTCGAATTTTCGAATACACTATTCGACTATCCTCAAATCGAATTGCTTTCCAATAAAGGTTTTCTAAAAATTGCAAGACTTTTAAGTCATCATTTTCACCAAAAGAGTCGCCAATAACTTTGATATACGCCAAATTGTTGGGTTCTGGATCAACGTATTTTACTTGTACGACGGGATTGAACCTGACTCGATAATTAGGTTCAATATATCGTATTTGTACTTCGGGATTAAATTTGACGTGACGATGTGTCTTCTGTGGCAAGGCTATTTGATCCTGATTTTGGCAAAATATTTTTAGAAAGATATTTGTATATTTATGTTAATTATTTACAAACATATATAAAAAGTATAGGTATTTATCGATATTACCATGACATCATCATCATCATCATCATCAAAAGAGTCACCAACAATTTGGGTAGGTTCAAAGTATTTTACTTGTATTTCGGGGTTGAATCTAACGCGACGATTTTGCTTCTGAAAATATTTTTAAAGAAATATTTATATCTTTCGGTTAGAAATTTACAAGCACATATAAAAAGTATAGTTATTTATCGATATTTACCATGACATCTTGCTGTGGTTTCTGTTGCTGAGGCTGCTGTTGATGAGGTTGCTGTTGCTGAAGTTGCTGTTGTTGTAGCAACTGTTGTAGTTGTTGCCGTTGCAGTTGTTGCTCATGTTCCAAATAGCAGGCGATTGCAAATAAGATAGCGACGAGTAACTAAAAAAAAAAACATGTTAACCAAAAATGATGCACATTATTTAGTTAAATTGTTCGGTTTCAATTTATGCTTACAGCGAACACCATGATTTAATATTCAATAGGTTTTAATCTGGTTTTTTGATATGTTTAAGATTTGTTTAAAAGTTTTAAAACAGATAATAATACGACTAATGTTTGTAAGTTTGAAAAAACGATAAGTTCAAGGCTTCCGGTGTGAGATTTGACCTTTTTATATGATCAAAAATATTTTTCAAAACAACATCTGTATAAAAATATTGGACCAAATTAGATGTTGATTGGTCGTGTAACCACGCCAGAATATATTTATGAATTCCTAATTTGGACTATCAACTTAATGCATTGCTCGAGCGGAGTGTTAAACCGTACGGTTTGACCCAATCAAAACTGAAGATCATAAGTGCAGGTCACCGGAATTATAAACAGAATATTAGTCTATTCAGTGTAAAAATATCAAGATGATGTAATCTGCTTTTTTTAACGATAATCATTTAATTAAAGGTTCAGATATGAAGACCAATGAGATTTGTAAAATTTTTCAACAAATGAAAAGTCAAGCTGGAAATTGTTTTAAATTTTGTGATTTCTTATTTGATGACTTTATATACGTGTGCTAATTGTCTGGAGCGAAGTGACGGACTTATACTTCTACACGCATTGATGACCGATATTGTGATTTTGATACATTTATAATATAAATATCAAAAAAGTAATTTCAGCATTTTCTATTCGTAATGCTTCTGAAAATTACATAATCAGATGATTCAGGGGCTAAGGCTAAATGTTATCAGTATAAAAATTTTAGGCCCCGACAATAATTTGTGTATATGCAGGTTATGTCGATCATTGCTGATTTTAGCAATAAAACCACAAGGTCATGTGTAACTAAAAGAAAGAAAAAACAGAAAAATCGTAAATAACTCAAAATTTTACTATGATTACTACAGTTTGACTTCTAAATAAAAGTTTTTAGCACGACATTTTAGTTCCATAAGTACATTCAAATATCAAGTAAATTATTAATTCTGATCTTCGATTTGATGACCTGTTACAGATTTCAGACGCGCATGTATATATGACATCATGTACTTATTTGAACCTAAAAAAGGAAAGTAACCAATTGAAAAATGAAAATTAAACTATTCAGGTTTAAGAACTAAAAACCATTAATATAACTTACATCACGAAGTTGTTGTGGAATTTTTATGTCGAATTCTAAACTCAATGTAGATTTTTTTTTTTAAATATTAACGGTGAGGCCATGCCTTTAACTACTCAATGTAGATTTACTTATCTATTTATATAGATATATATATATTTATATATAGAATGATATAAAATAAAAAAAAATTTAACTTAAATCTTAAAGCTAGGATTATATTTTTAAGGGTTTTTTTAGCATGCTGACATTTTTACTTAGTGCACTGATCGGTGATTACCTTAGTCACTTTTTAGAAATAGCTGAAGTAAATTAAATTATTTTATATAGATATAAAATAAAATTTGTATGGATTTATATTTATATAAATAATAAATAAAATTATATATAAAAATTATGTAGTATACATATAAATTTCTTATTTTATAAGTCTAAATTGGGTTTGTAGACATATATAAGAATTTTAAATAATAATTATATCATTTTATAGAGTTATATAAAGTTTATAAAAAACGACATATTAAAAACTTAAGATCTAGCCTCTAAAGCATCATTCAGACCTAAGAGCTAGTAGTCTAAATATTTGTTTTGTCTGTTCTTTCTGCTATTATACCAAATCAGAGAGAACTGTTATTGTCAGTAGCAGTGGATGCATCCGTTTTATTAGAAATCAATATTAAAGTATTAATAATTTTTTTATAGAATTGGATTTTCTTTTCTAAATTATTAAGTTGTTTTTGCATTGAAGTAATTTCATATTCTTTGTATTAGATTTTTCTTCAAAATCAAGCTCATCAAATTGTAAATCTACTACTAATGATAAGAGCTTTTCTTTATATTTATCTTTTAATAGTCTTGATCTTTATACAAAACTCCATAAAGAAATTTTACCTAATTCTAATAATTAAATTTTTTTGAAAAATCATAGATAGAGTTTAGTAAATTAATTGTTAGACTATGGTTTAATTTTAAAATATAGCTTACCAAATAAAAATATATAAAAGGCTACTATGAAACTCCAAATTCTATTCATAATGCCTAGCAAACTTAAGATTTATTTATTTAAATTAGTAATAATTAATAAAATTTTTTTTGATTTGAAAGAAATTAAATATATGCTACTTATAGATTTATTCTTATTTATTATCATTATTTATGAAACTGTTAATAAATGTTGATAAAATATTAAATATATGCTACTTATAAATTTATTCCTATTTATTATCATTATTTATAAGACTATTAATAAATGTCAATAAAATATTAATAAAATAAACTAATTTAAAATTATTTACTTTTGTTCTAATTCTTTTCTTATAATAGTATTAGGTTCTACAAAAAATTATACTGCTATATAATAAGTTTCTGCTGTATTATTATAAATGTAAATATTTTAAAATCAATCCAAATAATAAATAATAAACATGTATTTTATTAAAAATATTCATATAGTATAAAGTGGTATTAAAAAATGTATTATACAGTAAATAGTATCATAAAATGAAACAGTCTCTATAATAGTTAATAATATAAATAATATTAGTATAATATAAATTAAAAAAAAACTTAATGCAAACATTCTTACATATATTTGATTCAAGATAAGGTTGATTCTTGTATTATAACATTGTTATCCTATATCTACTTCTTTTAAGACAGTAGGCAACTAGAGTGACTTTAGACAGTAAACATTTTTTTAACCTCACTTGTTATTGTATTATAACTAAGTCAGAAGACTTTGCAATTATGAAAGAGACTACAATTAAAAATATATAAGGATACTAATAACTGTTTAGTTTGGATAATATAAAGTAGTAGTTTATTAGTGAAAGAATATGAAGACTTGATGTTGAAATTGAGCTCTACATTGACCATTTTTATACTTTTTGGCTATATAGTATATGTAACAGCCTATGTCTTTTACATGTATAAGATATTTTATAACTACTATTAATAAAATAAATAAGTAATATTTGATATATAAAATAAATAAAATAAATAACATAAATAATATATATAAACTAAATATAATATAAAATATATATGCACCAAAATGCATAAATGTTATATATATTATATCTATAATATTTCATATAATAAGTATTTAACTAATCAGATTACAGTTTTCTTATTAATTTGGTTATTGGATTCGACTTTGTGATTTTATGATCAGAAATAAATAATCTATTTCTTATTAAAACTGTCTCAGTGAATTAATTCAAATAGTGATAGTTTTATCGAATTCTGTCTATTAGTTCAAGAGTTATAGTCATTTTTGTAGGTTAATATTCTTTCAGACTTATTTTTGAATTTTATGAAAACTTAGCAAAGAAAGTCAACATCAATAGAGGTTAATTTCTTAAAACTTATTAAGTTCAAGAATTTAGTCCTGTAGATGTCTTCTATTCCATATTGAGAAATAATTTTATAGACTCTTGTCGAGTCTATTTCATAGTACTTAATTAACTTGTTTGCCAATACTGTTTATTGGACTGGAGTTTTTGGTTTGGTTTCTAAAAGTTCTTTTAAATAGTAGACATAGGTAAGAGTTTTTAAACAGCTATCTTTATAGTTTCTTAGCCTAGCTATATTTCTTAGAGCTTGATAAGTAAGATAAACTTTTGTTTTAGTTTTATCCTTATAGTTATAAGAAGAAAGTTCGATGATAACATTAGTTGGTTCTGGTTTAGTTAATTCCTGCAAGAATATTTTTATAACAGTTGTCATTTCAAAGATAAATAATAATAACAAATAAAAAAAAATTTTTTTTTTTTTTTTAGATAATATATAAAAAAAAATAAGTATACTATATAAATATATATTAATAAAAATAAAATATTGATATATAATATTCTAATATAATAATAAAGATAAGTATAATTGTTTAAAAGAATAAAAAAAATTCTATTTCCAGTATTTCAACTAAGAGCCTTACAAGACTCAGATTCTAGCAGAAAGCTTATTTTAGTCAGTCTTAAACATATGCCTATACTGCCTAGTAATACATCTTATACTATTAATCTATACTGGAAATATTACAAAATTTCAAATCTGTATCCTTTTTGAAGATCATTAAAATACTTCAAGTATTCAATAAGATACTAGAATTTCATGTGATTTGCAATCATATAACTTACAAATTTTTGCCATTCTAAATTTGTTAAATCAATTTCTAATTGATTTCCAAATTTGGTAAATTAACTTTTTATTGGTGTCTAATTTTGGTTTATTATTGTTCATTAAAAATTATAATCCTTTTGTTACTTTTTTTTTTTTTTTTTTATAAAATTTTTAACAACAATCTCAACAACATCAATTTCAATAATAATAATAACAACAATAATGTCTTGCCAAAGTCTTTCTGGAAATGTTTATCATACTTACCAAAATAGTAATAATGTCTTGTAGGAACCCTTGAAGATGGTCCAAGTTGAGTATAGGTGGTGAATATTTTCTTTAAAATTTTCTTATTTTTTTTTCTTATTTTTTTTTTCTTTTTTTGTCACTTAACAAAACTTGGTTACAGTTTGCATCAGTTGGTAACCTTATTAAAAAGAAGAATACAAAGTTTGAAGACAGAATTGAAAGAGTTGAAGGTAAATGCAGTTGCAAAGGTGCAAGATAATTGGATGTTGAAGTAGTAGTATACTTAATTGTTGGAGAAAAGAAACAGATTGAGGGCAAGGTTGGCAAATGATGAAAAGGAGTTGAGAAGATTAAGGGCAGAAGAAAGAAGAAAGGAGAAGAATAATAATAATAGGATAGAATGTCAAGTGTTGGTTTTTAAACTATTATGTATATATTATTTTTTCTTTCTTTTCTGTTATTATTTGTTTTTTTTTGTTTTTTTTGTTTATATATATTTTTTTTTATTGAATAATAATAGTAGGGTTTTAAGTTTGACAAGTATAGTATTTTTTTAATAAATATGCATTAATTGGTGTTTTTAAAATTTGTCTTTTCATAATACAAAGTTTATAAACATCTCATGCTATTTTGGCATGAATAAAATAAGGTCCTTTATATTTTGGCAAAAATTTTCCTGTATAATGTTTATCTTTTGTGGCATCATAGCACTATACTTGCTCTTCTTTTTTAAATAACTTTTGAACTTTTTTTAACTTTTTGCCAAAATAGAATTTTTTGTTATTGTTGAGATTTCTTAACATTTTTCTTAGCTTGTTCTTTATTTGTAGATAAATCTTCTACAATTGTGAATAGTTTTGTTAAAAGATTTTCTTCTAAGTTGTCTTGAGACTCAAATATAGACAATTTTGGTTTTTTGCTATAGGTAAGCAAGAAAGATATGAATTTAGTAGTTGCATGCTTAGAACTTCTATATGAGAATAAGTTAATTTGTCTCATTTAGTATTATCATTAGCTAGTTTTGCTAAAGATTCACACAATGTTCTATTGAAACATTCTACTAATTCATTTGTTTAGGAATAATAAGGAGTAGTAAGTAAGTGTTTAATTTGAAACTTTTGCATTATACTTTTAATTAGCAAATTATTAAAATGTGTTTCTTAACCAAAGAGTATAAAATTAGAACATTCATGTCTACAAATAATATCTTCATAGACAATATCAGCAGTTTGTTATGCAATTGCATTTGGCACTGTCTTTGCTTCAGGATACTTAGTTATATAATCTATAGCAATAATTATATATCAATTTTCTTGAGTAGTAGAAGGGAGCAGTCCAACAAAATTAATTCCAATTTTGTTAAAAGGTGCTTCTATTTTGATAGCATGTAGAGGGTTATGTTGTCTATATTTTCCTCATTTTTGATAACTGTCACAAGTCTTCACATAATTTTGAATATGTTTATACATTTGGAGCCAATAATAATGACTTTTGATTTTGTTAAACATTTTATCAGTTCCAAAATATGCTCCAAGGAAGTGGTTATATATAAGATATAATACAGATTCAACCTTATTTTTTGAATTACTTTTAGTGAATCTTGGTTTTTGTTTTGTTTTCTTTTATATAATTAGTTATTTCTAATACAGAAATATTAACTTTTCTTTTGCAGTTGTTTTTTTTGAGTTTTTGAGAATTGTGTAGAATAGGTGGCTGTTTTTAAAAATAATTTGATATTTTGATAATATTCAGGTTCCATTCTAACAGATTTTTAGGTGTAATGCTAGAATACCAACTATCTAGACTAAATTGTGCTTATTGTTAGGTTTTATTGGAAGAATAATAACTTAATAATAGAAGCTCTAGAACTGTTCTATGTTAAGATATTTGTGAACAATCTAGTTATAGTTCCAATTGAAGTTGCAGATCATGGACATAAGCATCCAGGCTACCTTTACTAAGATAAGAATAAGGTAGAACATAATATCATTATGAAGTTCTACTATCCTCTCATAGCTTGAAGAACCCCTATCTTAAAAGCCAAATTGCCAAGATTGAGCAACATTATTGAAGTATAGGTTAGATGATAACCAAATAAGATTTGATAAGAAAGATAACATCATCTGTTTCAAAGCTATAATCTGGTTGATGAAGAGTAGCACAAATTCTTCAAAAAAACCAATTCTTCTGATGCAATAGTTTGTATCTGGTTAAAAGCCATGCCTATTCCAAGAGCAGCTAACCAGGCTAGAAGACTTTGATACAAAAAAATTAAATGAACTATTGCACACTAGAAGATGGGAGAGGATCTTTTGGATCTCAGGTCTCTGGTAAAGGAGCCCTCATCTTACACATTACCTTGTTTAGGGCATCTGAGGTTTGGATATGAGGTAGGATTAGGTGTATTCTACCACACAGAGTTACAAAGATAGTTAGAAAAAAAATTGTTATGTTTATCCAAAAGATATTGGGAAGGAATCTTTAATAATGATAACCACCAAGGTTTGTTGATTAGAGTATAACTGAGCTGGATATTATAGTGGTTTATTTGAACATTAGTAGTAGCTTGTTGAATAACCAAAGAGTCTAACTGTTGTCTAAATAAAGGTTCTAAAGGTAAAGGTTTATAGAAGTAGGTTATGGCAAGATTGGTTCTTCTTCATAATTATCATTAGGTGTATTCTAATAACATTGTCCTATTTCTTCAATGAAGTATCATTTAATTGTTGCCCAAAATCACAATTCAACATAGCAGGTTGAACATTCATTACAAGAGCTATAGAGTTTATTTTTACATCAACATTGAGCACAGAGATCTTTTTAATCTTGGACAAGTTTCTTGTTTTTATTTTTAATACCAAATCATTTGCTAATATGTTTAATATAATACCATGTACAGAACTAGTTATCATATTCTATTTTATTAGATGAGAAAGTCATTCATTTGTATAGTCTTATACTATCAAAAAGGGCTGAAGTTAGTTTGTTATGTAATGTTTGTTTAATTACTTCTAGATCTTGTACAGTTTGGACATCTTTATGAGTTTCAGGTTCCTTTTCTATATCTGAATTAATTGTTGGAAGCATTTTTGTTTCATTTAGAGATTCAATATTACTCCAAGAGTTGTTTATAAAATAAAAATCTTCAGTAGTCTAGTAATTTTTATTTTTCTCAGACTCTTCAGTAAGGTAAAAGATTCTTTCTTTATTTCAATCTTTTGAAATAGTAATAGGGTTTTCTTTAAAAGCAGCTTCAAGAGCTTTTTTTTTGGTAAGTAAATCAAACAAATTTACTTTATATTCTTCTTCTGATGGTTTATCTAATTCATACATTTTTGATAATAAGTTAGCATTATTGTGTTTTCTTTTAGCTCTATGAATTATAGTAAAATTATAAGGTCTAGATACATAATCTATCTGGCTTTTCTTACAGTTAATTTTATAGTTTTAAGGTATTTTAAAGCTGTGTGATCAGTAATTATATAGAAGTGGTTTTCTTCTAAGTATTGATAAAAATGCTCAACTGCTCATACTACAGCTAAACATTCTAATTCTGTAGCAAAGTAGTTTTGTTATGCTTTTGAAAGACTTCTGCTAGCATATACTATAATATGTTCTCTTTTACCTTTGTCTATTTGAGCTAATACAGCTCCTAAGCCAGATTGTGAGGCATTGGTATGAATGTAGAAAGGCTGATGGAAATCAGAATACTGTAGAATTGGTGCAGAGATAAGATGATCTTTAAGGGTCTGAAAAGCTTCTTTTTGTTCATCACCCTATTGATAAGATTGGTCTTTTTGTAATAAAAGATTTAAAGGTTTGGTGATTTTTGAAAATTCTTTTATAAATTTTCTGTAATAGGAAGCAAGTCCTAAAAATCCTCTAATTTGTCATATATTGGTAGATGTTAGAAAATTTTTCACTTTAGCAATCTTTTCTTTATCAGGTTTTATTCTATCCTTTCTGACAATATGTTCTAAAAATTTTAATTCATTTAAGAAAAAGAAACATTTTTTTGTATTTAGTTTTAGATTAGCTTTTTCTAAGGCTTTAAATACAGTTTGCAAATGTTGACAATATTCTTCAAATGTCTTTGAGTATATGGTAATATCATCCAAATATACTACAACAAACTTGTTAATAAATGGTCATAAAATCTTGTCCATTAATCTTTAAAAAGTGACAGATGTATTGCATAGTCCAAAAGGCATTACATTGAATTCATAAGTGTCTTATCTAGTAATAAAAGCAGTTTGCTTTTTATTAGCTTCATTTATAGTTATTTGTCAATAGCTGCTAGTCAGATCTAAGCTAGTAAACCATTAGGCTTCTTCAAAGACAAATAAGATTTTATTAATATTAGAAAAAGAATAGACATCTTTTTTTATAACTGCATTTAGCTTGCAATAGTCAATGCAGAGTCTCTTTTTGCTATTTTTCTTAGGTACAATAACTACAAGTAAGAACCATGGACTACATAATTCTCTAATAATTCCTCTTTTTACTATTTCTTCAATTTTTTTTTTAAAGAATTCTTGATCATCTGGAGAAGCTCTATAGGCTCTTTGTTTAATTGGATGAGCATTCAGAGTATAAATTTCATGACAAACTTCATTAGTTTGCTTTAGTTCTAAGGTTTGTCTCTCCTCAGATATGTTTTCTACAAAAATATGATAGTTGTTAAGAAGAATTTTCTCTGTAATCTTTTTCTCAAAATTGGTAAGAGAAGTGTTGACTTACATAGTAGAAGGAAATCTTAACTTTAGCAGTAAGAGCAACATAGGCTGCTGGGTTCTTTTCAGTAATAACTTCAATCCAGGAGTTATAGAATAAAGTTTCTTCTTCTTGTCCTTCTTCTTTAGTATAATAAGTTTCCATTTCATTATCTTGTTTAATTTCATTAATCCATTGGCTTCATCAGTAAATTTTTCAAATTCTTCAGATACTGGTTTTTCATTTATATGGGTTGTATAAATAGTAGCTCTTTTCCCTAAGTATCTAATTTTCAAAGTATGATTATCAAAATCAAGATTTGTTCTAGACTTGTTAAACCAGTCAGTTTCTAACAAAAGTGTCTCAAGTTTTAACTTAATTACTTGTAATTCAATAGAGATCACAATGTTTTAGAGAATAATTTTCATATCAGGAATGGAACCTAATGCTTTTTCTCTAGCTCTATTAGCAGTAACAACAATAGTTTTTGATTCTTGGTTGATTTTTAGTCCAAGTCTTTTTATTAATTTTACTGTAATTATGCTAACAGCAGCACCAGAATCAAGAATAACTACTATTGACTGTCCTTTAATGTTTACATGGCATCTCATTGCTATTGTCTTTCGTTTGGGTCCTAATTCTACATGGTTTGCTTCAGTAATAGGTGCATTACCTCTTTTTATGGTTTGGGCAAGGTTTTTATGTTGGTTAGAATATTGCAATAATTGTCCATAGGTAGCTTGAGCTTGTTTATTCAAAAGGTCTTTGGAGATATCATAAGGTTCCAATTGGTCAATTATAGAAGGAAGTTTTTGATTTCTTTTCTTAATAGTTTTGGAAGATTTAAGGACTTCAATTGGTTCATTAGAGAATACAATTCTGTTTCTTAATTTAATTTCTTTTTAAGATTTTGATTTTTTTTGAGTTTCTTTTTGGGCTTCTTTTTGTACTTTTGATTAGTACTATAAGGTTTAGAATAAGAAGTGCAAGTAATATAAACTTCATCTTCATCTGAATAATATTCTTTATCTTCTACAACAGCATAGTTAATTTTTCTATTTGTCTGTAGTTTTGCATTCATCTGATAACATTGTTCTTTAGTAGGTAATTATTTTGCCATATAGTCTCTAGCAATATGTTCATGTTTACTACATCGATAACAAATGATATTATGTCTTAAATTATTTGTAAATCTTGGATAATTATTAGGTCTTGGATTATTAACAGGTTTTGGTTTTTGGTAAAATTGTCTGGGTTGATTTGAACAATATTGAGTTTATAATTTAGTTTGAGCATTTAAAACAGATGCAATAGATGCATAGTTTAATGACATCTGGTTCATTTATTTGATTAGTTGTTCTATTTCTTTTTTATATATAGCAATATTAGAATTAGTTAAGTCAAGGTTAGCATTAGTAGTAAAGTCAGTTTCTTGTTCATAGGTTCTGTCAAGTTGAAGAAGTTCATCTAAGTTTACAGAATTATAAGTAAGAAGAATAGATAGAGTTGCTAGACATAATTTTTTCTTGAAATAGTATAACTTCTATGTATCTTGAAGTGGGGTTTTAGTATCAACTTATTTGATTAATTTTTTAAATCTATTGTAATAAGAGTCTACAGATTCTTCTGGTTCTTGTTTTAAGGTATTCAAGTCTCTAAGACATTTATTTTGTCATCTTTGAGTGCAAAATGTATTTGTAAAAGCTGTTTCTATATGATTCTAGATTGTTCCTTTATCAGCATAATTGGAAACAGTAGTGGTTCAATCATCAGCATTATTTCATAAAAAGACAGTGAGAATATTCTTTTTTCTAACTAAATTCCATTTGTTTGCTTTGAAAGCTTTGTCAAAATCTTCAATTCAAGTAAGAGGGTCTTGAGTTCCATCTTCTTTAAATAATTCAATTTTTAATAACATACTTTCTTTTTCATTTTTCTTTAGAAAATTTAAGATTTGTTAATTAGTAGCCATTATATTGATAAGTTGACTAGCAGGTTCAAGTATAGGATATGGTGTAGGACTAGATTGTGTTAAATTAGAAGTTGTTAGAGAGAAAAGGTTTTGAAATGAATCACATAATCTTCAAAATCATTGTGAAAGTGATTATCTTCAAACTCTTCGTTAGTTAAAGAAAAAGGGTTTCTGTAAAAGCAACTAGTATATATAGCTAAACTAGCTATATTATTGATTATTTTAAGAATATTACCAGAAGAACAGATGTATCTAAAATTAAAAATGAATTTAAAAATGGTGTTTTTCAATTAAGATAGGTTAAACTAAGTATAAATAGAAGATATTTGTTGAAAATATTCTAGTGATTTGTTAGAAAAGTCATTAACAGAGCATTCTATATAATACCACTGATAAAAATTTTGAAAGTTTTGGGAAATAAAAGTAGTTACTGGATAGCAAATATTACAAGAGTCATCTGTTTAAATCAAAGGAGATTTTGCTAAATGTTCTCTTTGATATATAAATATATTTCTGAAAATTAAAGTTCATATAATAAATAAAAAATTATTATATATTTATATATTTTCTAAAGATTAGAAACTTGGGTTTGTTTCAATTGAGTAAAATAATAGTCAGCTAGTTCAAGGGTTTTTAAAGAAAAAACAAAAGTTCTGTCTTTCTGTTCAGTAGAATCAACTAATTTTTCTAATTCTTGTTTAAAAAACTTCTTATAAGAGGGAGCTTTAAAACAAGAGTGTTTTCAATATGTTCAGATGTTTGTGCAGTTGCAATACCTCTTTTAGGCATTAAGTATTAGTCCAATTTTAGTTTTGTGGTCTTAGTATTCAATTTTCAATTTGGTTTCATGATATAGATCACGTGACTAACAGTTTTTGCAGATCCTTTTTTTGGAGAAGAAAAATACTATCAGTATAAATGCGGATTCCAGATAGGTTTTTGTTCTAGAATAAGCATAATAGAAATGATGCAAAATTCTTCAAAGAGTATATGTGTAAATTTTTAGTTCAAACAGATCAAAATTAATCGACTTTATTTAGTGACAAACATTCTATAAAACTAAAGTTTCTTTCTTGTTTTTTCAAATTTTATACAAAATAGAGTAGGTGATCTTACAGTCACTACCAATTTGTTGTTCTATATCTATTTCTTTTAAGATAGTAGGTAACTAAAATAACCTTAGACAGTTAACATTTTTTGTAACCTTACTTGTTACTATGTTATAACTAAGTCAGAAGGTGTTTTATTTTAGAAAACTTAACAAAAAAGATTTAAGACAATTTGCAATTACAAAAGAGACTACAATTAAAAGTATATAAGAATACTAATAACTGTTTAGTTTGGATATTATAAAATAGTAGTTTATTAGTGAAAGAATATGAAAACTCAATATTGAACTTGGGGTTCACATCTGCTAGTTTTATACTTTTTGGCTATATAGTAGATGTAATAGCCTATATCTTTTACATATACAAGATATTTTACAATTACTATTAATAAAATAAATAAGATATGTTTAATATATAAAATAGATAAAAGAAATAAACTAAATAATATATATAAACTAAATATAATATAAAATATAGATGCTTCAAAATGTATAAATGTTATATATGTTATATGTATGATATTTGTGCAATTATCATTCAACTAATCAGATCTCAGCTTTCTTATTAATTTGGTTATTGGATTCGATCTTGTGATCCTATGATCAAAAATGGATGATCTATACCTTATTAGAACCATCTCAGTAAGCTGATTTGAATAGTAGTGGTTTTATTAAATTCTGTCTAGTGGTTTAAAAGTTATGGTCATTTTTGTAAGTTAACAATATAAGTCAGATTGAATAAAGTAATATTTAGTAAATTCCATGATAGGGTTCAACTAAGCACAACATATATGTAACCATAAACAAATATTTGTTTGTCAATTAAAATCAAAATATTAGGTATATTAATCCATATTTTATGCACAATGAGTGTGAAGGCATTTTGAAGAGAAAATTGATGTCAGTTTGATGGTATGCTATTTAAAAGAAAACATTTTATTAATCTTTTAATAGTTGTTATAATTATTTTTAATAATGTCAGAAATACAATATTGACTGTGTCTTTATCATTTAATTCAATAATTACTTTAATAGAACTATTATAAAGATTATATTTAAATAACACATTATCAATATATATAATATAGATATTTTTTTATAAAATTAAAGTTGCAGGTAGATTTATATGTTGATGAAAACTATAATCATTTTTAATTATATTTTATTCTTGATTTTCAATATGATTAATAGCAGTTAAGATAATTGGTTCAGGATCTTCTGGTTTTTGAAATAAAGTTAGACATATTAATTTATTTATATTATTAGCAATAGAATAAAATTTGACTAAATGCATAATATTAACAAAAGTGTATAAAGATAGAAATCTTATTTTATTATTAATTGTTTGTAATATATTATTTGATATAAAACTATTTTAAATCTCATTTAATATATTGTAAAATGTTATATTTTCATTTTGTTTATAAGAGGTAGTTAAAAAGATGGTGTTATTCTATATCTATTTCTTTTAAGATAGTAGGTAACTAGAGTGACCTTAGACAGTAAACATTTTTTGTAATCTTACTTGTTACTGTATTATAACTAAGTCAGAAGCTATTTTATTTTAGAAAACTTAACAAAGAAAATTTAAGACAATTTGCAATTACGAAAGAAGCTATAATTAAAAGTATATAAGAATACTAATAACTGTTTAGTTGGGGTACTATAAAGTAATAGTTTATTAGTAAAAGAGTATAAAAACTCAATATTAAACTTGGGATCCACATCTATTACTTTTATACTTTTTGGCTACATAGTAGATGTAATAGCCGATATATTTTACATGTACAAAATATTTTACAACTCATTTTGAAGATAAATAATAATAATAAAATATATATATTTTTTTAGGAGGGGAATAATATAAAAAAATAAGTATATGATATATAAATATATATAAAAATAAAGTATCAATATCTAACTAATAAAAATGAATTAAAAAAAATAAGTAAAATTGTTTGAAAAGAAATAAAAAAATTCTATTTCCAGTACTTCAACCAAGAGACTTACAAGACTTGGATCTTAGCAGAAAGCTCACTCTAGTCAGTCTCAAATGTACAACCTATACTGCCTGGTAATACATCTTTTACTATTAATCCATACCAGAAATATTACTAAATTTTAAATTTGTACCCTTTTTGGAGATCATTAAGATACATCAAGTGTCCAATAAGATACTAAAATTTTATATAATTTGCAATCATATAATTTACAAATCTTTGTCATTCTAAATTTGTTAAATCAATTTCTAATTGATTTTCAAATTTGGTAGATTAACTTCTTATTGGTATCTAATTTTGGTTCATTATTATTTATTAAAAGTTATAATCCTTTTGTCACTTTTTTTTTTTTGTAAAATTAACAACAATCATCTCAATAACAACAACAATAATAATAATAATAATAACAATAATAATGTCTTGCCAAAGTCTTCTTAGAAATGTTCATTATACTCACCAAAATAATAACAATGCCTTGTTTAAGGCCTTAAAAGTTGTTCAAGTTAAGAATAAGCAGTGAATATTATCTTTAAAATTTTCTTGTTTTTGCTTCTTCTTTTTTTTTTTTGTTATTTAGTAAAACTTGGTTATAGTTTAAATCGATTGGTAGTATCATTAAGAAGAAGAAAACAGAGTTTGGATACAGAGTTGGAAGAGTTGAGGATGAACATGATTGCAAAAGTTCAGGATGGTTGGATATTGAAGCAGTGATATACTTAGTTGTTAGAAAAAAGAAATCAGTTGAGGGCAAGATTAGCAAATGTTGTAGAGAAGTTGAAAAGATTTAGAATAGAAAAAAGAAGAAGGCATAAGGATAATAATAATAGAAATAGAATATCAGATATTGGTTTCTAATTTGTTATATATATATATATTGTTATCCTATATCTACTTCTTTTAAGATAGTAGGTAACTAGAATGACCTTAGACAGTGAACACTTTTTG
>CAJVQA010003611.1:0-19095 GCA_910591915.1 Cetraspora pellucida | reverse complement strand
AGATGTGAAATGATTAAAACAGACCAAGAAAAAATGATAGCTAGTCTGTTAAACAAGCCTTACAAAAAGATAATGCTCAACAGATTTATCAAACAAAAGGAAAAAGTAACAAATTTGATAACAGAGCCAGATTTAGTTAAGATAGATGTAACAGAATATTACAAGAAACAATTTAGTAAAAGGAACACAAAACTAGAAGAAATGTCAGAAATATAGAAAGAAATATACAAGCCACAAAAACATATCAAAGAGGAATGGTATACTAAGAAAACTTAAAACAGGAATAGCTTCAGACATATCTGATATAAGTTATATATTAATTAAACAAACAAGAAAGAAAATACAAAAAATCTTTAGAGTCTTTGCTGATCATTGCTTAGAAGGATAAGAAATTCCAACCAAGTGGAAAATCACATAAGTATACTCAATACCAAAAGATGTAAAGTGGAGATATAGCTTAAACAATATTCATCCAATAGTACTAATTGAAACATTTAGAAAGTTAGTAACAAATATGATAACAAAAAGGCTTGCTAAAGTATTTATAAAGAAAGAAGTGCTTAAGGGACCAAACTACATAGGCCTACTAGGAAACTTGACAGAGCAGCCAGTACATTTTCTGAACATGATAATGGAAAAAGTAAAGGAAAAAAATAAAGAAATATGAATACTTTTGCAAGATATGAAAAAGGCATTTGACTCAGTTCTACTGAAAAGTCTCGAATTAGCATTACAGAGAGTCAAGATACCTAGAAAAACAATTAAATACATCTTAAATCTTTTTCATAAAAGACAATTAAGACTAATTACAGCCTATAAATTAACAAAAAAAGTAATAGCAAAAGACAAAATAGACCAAAGAGAAGTAATATCACCACTAATATGGCAGCTTTTTTATGATTTATTACTTGTCAGAGTACAAGAGAAAGAAAGTTTAGTATATATAGTTGAACAACCAATTAAAGAAGGAATGCAATATAATAATATTACAAGATATCACTAAGCAGCAATTGCATATGCAGATGATACAATGTAAATTGCAAACAGCAAAAGCCAGCTATTGAAGATTTTAGAAATAGCTGAGGAGTTCTTCAAAATAAATAATATAGAAATAAATAGATCAAAATTAAAACTGCTAGTAATGAATATAAAGATCAAGAAAGAAGAAAGAGAAATAATGTTTGGGAAAAGCAGAATAATTAAAGAACCAAGAAGCAAAATAGTTCACTCACTAGGAATATGGTTAAACAACAAAATATAAGAAGTATTAGTCAAAAAAAAAGCTAAAGAAATAATCAATCAAATGATTAAAGATCTTAAATACAAAAAGATGACAATGAGCCAGATTACATATATAAACAATATAGTAATAATCTTAAAACTAAGCTATATGCTTCAGCTAACTAAGATTTTAGAAAAAAAAATATATAAAATACATCAACTAATGATTTGTCTAGCAAAGCAGAAGAGCAATTTGCAAAGAACATTAGAAAATTGCATAATAAAATATAAAGATCTCGATAAATATAGAACATTACAACAAAAGCTAGTAATAAAGCAAGTGAGTAGTCTGCTAGGAAGATTAAACAAACAAGATAACTTAAGACAGCTAACAAAGCTAAGAATAACACAAGGCTGTCAAAGAGCAGACCTGACAGAGGACATTTGAAAACTAAAAGAAATGCCAGCTAATATTAGATATTAAAAAATAACCTAACATGTTTAATAATAATAAAAGCAAGAGCATAAGGAATAAATATAAGAACTGAAAGTAATTTATAGAGAACCTTTAAACATGGTCTCAGAATACAAAAGCTCTTAGAAACACATTTGTGGAAAAAAAGTAAAACTAAAAAAAGCAAAACAGGTCTAATATACTTAAATTAACTGCTCAATATAAAAGGTGAAAATCTAATTATATAGCAATAGTTTAAAAACTATCTTGAGCAGTCAAGCAAGGGCAAAAAAGCTGAATGGTTTAAAGTAATAAAGTTAAAAGTACTCAAAAAAACATTAAACAAAAAAGTCAAAGAATGTTTTAAGACAAACAGATACAATACTCAAGTGATGAAGATAGAGTGAAAGTATATATCAGAAGATAAAAGAAAAAAGGAATAAATAATATATAGTGCACAAGATTGCAAGCAGCTAGGAAAGATAGTAAAGAAAAAGAAGAAGATTTTAGTAGAACACTAGCAAATATAAGATAAAGAAAATGAATTAGCAACAGAAATTAGCAAATATAACAAGTATACAGAAGAAGAAGAACAGATAGAAGGCAGCTGCCAGCAATAGATAAGATTAAACAACAAGATTAAAGTAATTCCCAAAATATCAATAGAGAAGAGTAACAACAAGATCAAGTTGGCATTGCATTAATTAACAGGACAAGTAAAAATAGAGTATTAAGAAATAATGAACAAAAATTTATAGATTTTATAATGATAGAAAGGCTAGAACTAGAGATAATCAAGCAACAGAATTTTGATAAAAATGTCAATCAAGAAATCATAAAAATACTAAAAAGAAACTTAACAAGAGACAAGAGCAAATTTATTATATACACAAATGATGCAACAAGTGCAAAAACCAGAAAGAAATTACTAGCTTAGAACATAGGTATAGGATATATTTAGATAAATGAGACACAAAAGTGGCCAGAAGAAGAAATATCACTAGGGCTAAAGGATGAATGACATTGACAATTGCAAAATTAGTAGCAATATGGGCAGCAATTTTAACAATATCAAAAGAGAGACAAGTAGTAATATACATAGACAATAATGCTGCAGTAAGGAATATTAGTAGAGGTTTAGAGCAAATAGATAAAATAAATATCCTTAAGAAGAAAAATGTAATATGGATAATCAAGATTATAGATCTTATTAATATGAAAAATATACAAATAAAGTTAATAAAAGTCAAAAGTCTGGGTTGTCATCCTTCAAGTGGCAGGTCTAAGGTTCAAATCCCACTTATGATGAAATTTGAAAACTATATCTGCATTATAGTAACTGTCTTCTGTCAATCAGTTGGCCTCATGTGGCTGTTACCCAGGTATACCAGGCTGGGTCCTTCTGGCTTTGGGAGTTCAAGGCATCTATATGAAGTGTAATATTACATATACATAAAGGAATATTAACTGGTGTTGTATAAGACTTCGGTGCAAACCCACGATAAGACCACCAGGAATAGAAGACTAAGAAACCAAGATAACAGAAACCCACTTGGAAATTCCTGAATAAAAAGGTAGCATGAACTTTTGACAGTACTATCAGACCAGTTGAAGCCTATGAAACACCTTTATAGGAACTGAAGATTAAAACTGGATGACAAATATGTATAGAGGAGCATATAACCAACCAGGCTGCTGGGTTCACCAGAGGAAAAGGATACAAAAGTATACCATACCAGGCTATCTGGATTGGTAGTCTGAAATAAGACCAACAGTTCTGAGTTGTAGCTAGTAGGGGATGATGGAGAAGATGTCAGAAAAACAGGTACTGGGGTTTTAGTAAACTTTACAAAGGTAGAAATAGTATAAAGTAGTAGTTAAACAGGTAACCCTTGTAACTGCAAGTGTTAGGTAACTATAGCATATTGCATAAAACTAGGCCTAGATGTGTAGGACATAAAGGCTCTAATAAGTTTCCTATCGAGAATAAAGTAGTCCTAAGGAGACCGATAAGCATTGGAAACTTGGATGGATGGCATCTTAAGATGTTTCTGTGATACAAGAAGGACTGCATATGCAGAAGGTTTAAATAAGCAAGACCTCTAGTTGGCTTGCAGATATGGCAACTAGTGTAAAACTTATATAGTAATGTGTAAGCAGAGTACTTAAATTAGGCACCAAAAATGCACATGTGGCTAGTTATAATTTCCAATGTAAGGTGAGCCTTTGGTGGCATGCCATGTCCTAATATACTTAAATAAAAACATTGCTACTCCCAAGATAGGGACTTTAACTAAAAAAAAAAAAAAAGTCAAAAGTCATAGCAAGAACAAATGAAACAACAAAGCTGATAGTCTTGTAAAAAAAAAAACAACAAGTAAGAAAGTAATACAGATAAAAAAAGTCAGTTGCAATAAGATAGAGTACTGCCTAAAGTAGAAAAACAGACAAACTGATATCCTAGCATGACTGTTATGCAAACTGGTAATTAATGCAAGATTATGAGCAAAATAAAAAGAAACAAGTGCAATTAAAAAGTTGAAGCCAAAAACAGAAATCGTGATTTATGACTGGACACAATTTTGAAAAAAACTTAAAACAACTAAAGGGATACACAGCACAACAAGAAGAAGTAGTACAAGAAGATACGTATTTATCAAGTATATAATAGATAAACTCCTAATCTTAGAAGAACTTAACAGAAGATGACCAAATATATACACAATGACAAAATATTAAATATGTCAAGATAAAGTTAAAAAAACACAGTTACACTTGGCATTATGCAAAAGACAAGCAAATCTCTGAAAATAAATCCAAAAAGTAACTATCACAACAGCCTGAAAAGGGTTGAAAGAAGAAGAAAAAACTTGCATTCCACTATATGTACTATATATAGCACTTTTTGGAAAAAATGAAGCAGAAGAAGTAGAGATGAGAGAAGTTTTAAACAAAGGCCTAATTCTAGAAAAAACACAAAAAAGATTAACACAGCTTCTAAATACCAAAGCAAGACAGCAGTTTATAGAAAAAGTGGCAAAGACAGCATAAGACATATTTTATAAACAGGTTTGGAGAATATGGTGTGAAAAGATTAATGAATAGGAGAAGAAAGAAGACATAATAACCAAAATGAAGAAAAAGAAAGTTAAAAGAAAGAAAAGGCAAGTTAGCAAAAGATCAAAGAAAAAAGAAAACTAGCAAAAGAGAAAAAGGATAAATCAATGAAAAAACTAGGAAAACAATGTTAAAACTTGTCATAGAAGAAAGAAGACCTTTTTATTATAGACTTTAAGTAGTCAAACAAGTAGCTTACTTCTGTTTGAAGTAGTGCAGCAAGTTGTATTTAGGTATCCTTTGGATGGCTGGATGATGCTAGACTTAGTTGTTAGGTAAATCTATATAATTGCAAAAATAATTTCAAGAATCTTAATAAAGTACTAGCATGACTGCTTAAGTTAAAAAAAAATATATATATATATTAAAAATTATATTTAGCTTAGTAAAATTTTCTAATATATTAAGAACTTCTAATATTTTTTTAATACAACTAATTAATAGCATATAGTATAAGAAAGACTTAGTATTATTATAATTTAATACTTCAGTTTTCATATATAACAAGTTAGATTTTATATTATTTATATATAGCTTTTCTTACTTAATATTGGTTGGTAATAAAAATATAGAATGATTAAAATATTTATTAAAAAATAAAATAATTGTATTTCTAGTTGCATTACTTAGCTTATATTTTGTAATTAAAAGCATTAAATTAGCATAAGCTTTATTAGAAAATTTATTATTTTTTGACTAAAATCATCATCAGAATTATTTTGAATATCTTTAAAATTTTCTTTATTTAAAAAAATATTATTATAATAGCTTCATACTTATGTAAAGTATTTTTAAATTCATCAAGAACATTAGCATTAAGATTAACTTCAAAATTAATTAAAGTATTAGTATTGTCAGCTAACTCAAAGAACATATCTTCCAAATTCATATTTTTTAAATTATTAAGTATAATATTCTTTTTAGATAAATTAGAAAAACTTGCATTATTTTTAGAGAATTTCAAAGTATTTTGAAAATTAATATTTTTAAATAAAATTTTTTTAGCTAAAAAACTATTATTGAATTATTTTTTTTAATATCAAAAAGATCATTTTAAGATGCTTTACTAATATTTGAATAATTACAAAAATTTTTTGAAGTTTGCTGAACAATATAATTATTATCATTATCTGTATAAATACACTTAGTTATATGCTTACTTAATCTATTTTTAAAAGCAAAGATACAAAGACAAAAAGTATATTTAAAGCTAGACATTTTTAAATTTATAAAAAATAATTCTTTCTATAAATATACAAAGTATTTAATTTATTTTTAAACCTTTTAATTTAATTTTAATATTTTATTAAATTTTTTTAATTAATTTTAAATTATTTTTTGTTTATTTTTATTATATTAACTATTATTTTAATAAATTAATCAATTTTGTATATTAATAATATATATACATATCACTTTACAATGCAATCTTTTCTTAATAATTACTTAAACCAAATTAGCACCAAAACAGTTTGAGAAGTTAAGTTTTTAAATGAACAACAAGTTTGGTTATGCACTCATATATAAAGCAGATTGTTGCTAACAAATTAGAAGTATGTGAAAAAACTAAGATGCAGATGACTCTTTTGATGGTTTGTATTGAGGTCAAACCTTTTCAGTAAATATACTTCTTGGCATGTTTAGTATCCAAACCAGAAGAACATTCTGAAAACAATAAAGAAAATCTCTAGTTAAAGTTTGAAAAAAGCTTAGAAACAAGACAAATAGCTAGAAATACTTTTTTTGATTTGGCTTTTTATATATTATACTTGTCAGCTTCTTTATTTTTTTTGATGTATTTTTTTCACTCAAAAGTGAGGATTTGGACTTTTTCATTACAAAAGATCTATATTATTTACTATTTTCTTTTTTAGAAAATTACATGTTGTAACATAATGCAATAGGAATACAACAATCATATATACAGTCTAACATATAATGTAATGAAGAATGAAGAAAAATTTAAGTTGGAGGATTATATTAAATTAGAGATATATAGTAATTTTCAAGTCATATATATAAAATTTTTATCTTTTGAGTATAGTTAAAGTGTAGTTAAATTCTTAGTACAAGTTTAAAGTATCAGTAACCTTACTGGAATAGTTATGAATAAGGTGTACTTTTTAACACTTTTTTTTTTTTCTTTTTGTAACACTTTTTAGTTTAGTTTATTATTTTTTTTTTCTTTTACTTCTCTATAAAAAAGTGTTATCAGATTGGTAATACTTTATTGTAGGGCAGTAGTTAGAAATAACCTTTTAGATAGTACTTATTACTGCCTAGTATGGTAGGTTGCTTCTGAGCACTCTTAGAAGCAGCTAGAAGAGTTGGAACTTAAAAATTAAACTTATATTATTAGTAATAGTTAATATTCTTCTTAATAAAAGTACATTAGTATGACTATTTAAATAAAAAATATATAAATATATATACAATATGTATTGTTAAAATTATGCAGTAAATTGGAAAATATTATATTTTTAAAAATATTATTTTAAGAAAAACAATTAAATTACAAATAAAATTTATTAATTAAATAAATTAAAATTAATTTTTATAAATAGTTAATATTTATATATAGATCACTGATTAATATTTTATAGATAATCATTTAACATTATTTATATTTTATATTTAATTATGTTAACAAATTTTGTAATTATTTAGATTTTGTCAAATTGCTTTGCAAATTTATACAAATTTTGCAAAAACTTTATAAACTTTACAACTTTTTAAAAATTTCAGAAAATTTAAAACTATTAAAAATTTGAAGATTTTTAATCAACTGTTATTTGCTTTCAACTAATTTTTATTTTTTAAAATATTTTTTATTTTACTTTTTTATTTTATTTTGATTTTTGGTTATTTTTTTTTTCTCTTAAGCAGTCACAGTAGTACTTTATTAAACCATTTGTAGCTATATATGTAAATACAGAATATTATTTAACTTATAAGTCTACCATCATCTGGCCATCCAAATGATATCTAAATATAACCAGCTATACTAATCCAGTTAGAACTAGAAATTATGACTTGTCTAACTCCTGTTTTACAATAGAATACTGCCAATCTGAGGCATCTTCTTGTAGAAAAAAGAAAAAAAAATAATAATAATTTTAAAATTGGAAAAAGGTGAAATAAAAATAGAAGTAAAATAAAACTAACAAAAAAAAAATACAAAACTAATCTATAAGAAGAATAAAAAAGAAAATCTGCTAACAGGATAAAACTCTATTCTATAATTGCTGCTCACTACAATGTTTTTATATTTTTATAGACTATGGCTATTCTTTAGAAACTAGGTATTCTTAACCAAAATGAAAACTGTATTTACTTGTAGGACAGAGTTTGAGTTAAACACTTTTTATATAAAAAAAATCTTTAAGTAGGTAGAGTACTATGCCAAAGTTTGGAGTACACTTAAGCAGTCTAATTCTTTATAAACTTCTATAACTATTTTTTAAAAAAATATTATATATATGGCCTCAGAATATATGCATATCTTAATATATATTTGGTCTTTTTAAATTAAATTTTTTTTCAGTCTGCTTCATGTAATTGGCTGACTCACTTGTTTGTTGTATTCCTTATTTTTCATATCTAAATGAGCATGTAACTGCTAAAAAAAGTGATGCACAATGTTGATCTTTTAATAGAAATGAGCCAAATCTTTACTTTTTAA
Organism: Cetraspora pellucida; assembly: GCA_910591915.1. Taxonomy (NCBI): domain Eukaryota; kingdom Fungi; phylum Glomeromycota; class Glomeromycetes; order Diversisporales; family Gigasporaceae; genus Cetraspora; species Cetraspora pellucida. Next base: position 10,621 of record CAJVQA010003611.1, on the reverse strand, counting down.
AAAAAATAAAACAAAAAAAAGATAAAGAGGATGTATATTTTTGTTGCAAAGTTAAAAAGAGTTTTTTTAGTTGTTCTTTTTTTTTTCTGCTTCTAATATTCTTAACCAGAGAACTGATTTTGTCTCTACTTGCTTCCAGAATATTCTATCAGTTTGGATGCTAAATATGTAAAGTTTATCAAACAAAAAGCTTAACTCAAGACAAGAACTATTCAAGTTTCACTTACTTTTCAGTGTATCATATATTTGAGCTTTGTTAACAGCAAGTTTATTTAATATAAAACTAAGAATATTATTTATTTTGAAGACAAAATTTTCAATCTACTTTTAGTGTTAACTTGGTCCAAGTGATCATTAGAAAAAGTTTAGCAAGAGATTATTATTTTTTATTTACTTTAAATTTACTTATATTTTTTTAAGTTTTATTTTTTTGATATTATAAGACAAATAAATTTTTTTTTTTTTTTTTTTTAAACCTTAAGCAGTTACACTAGTATTTTATTAAGATTTTTAAAACTATACATATATACAATTACATAGAACTTTCCTATACCTAAGTTTAGCATCACTTGGCTACTCTTATGGTACCTAAATGCAACCTGCTACACTATTTCAGTTAGAGATAGACTGCTTATCTAACTACTTAAAACTATACCAAAAGGGCCTCTTTCCTTCTATAATAAGCATATTGATTGTCTTTCAAGCTTCCTTCTTTATTTGGTTTGTTTTTTCTACTTTTCTTTCTTTTTCTTTTTCTTTTGTTTAATAATCCTTCTTCTTTCCTTTATTTGTTTTCTCTCTTGCTTGAGCTCCTTTTTTCATCTTGTTTATAATATTGGACTTTTTCTTCTAATCTTGTGTTTTTCATATTGGACTCTCCATACTTGATCATAAAGGTGTTCTATACTGTTCTCACTACTATATCTATGCATTTCTGCATTGCTCACTTGTTTAGAAGTTGTTTGAGTTTCTCTTCTACTTTTATCTTTGTTAGTCCTTTTATCAATACTTCTCTGTTTGCAATTTTTTCTGCTTCTGATTTTCCAAATAGTGCTTTATATAAAACTTGTAGTAGGATTCTATTCTTTTCTTCTGCTTTAAGCCTATTCTATGCTGTTGCTGTTGTGACTTTTTGAATCTGCTTCTACAAACTTCTTTGTCTACTACAACTTGCTAAGTGTGCTTGCATTTTTTTCTCTCCAGTTTGGCATACCTAACATTTTGCAGTTGTATAAACCTCTGGTCTTCTTCTATTTAGCTCTTCAAGTATTGGCAGTTTGTTTATTATGCACTTAACTGCTGTAGCTCTTCTTGTGCTGAGTTTTCTTAATGTACAGTAAACTCCTTTTGTTTTGTTCATCTTTTTCCAGAAGCTTGCCTAATTATGTAATATATTATCTGTTTTTGGCTCTAGTATTTTTATTGGATTCATTTCTCTCCAAGTGGCTCTAATTCTAGTATTCACTATTATTTTACACAAAAGTCTTGCTAGTATGTCAATTTTCTTGTTTTTTCATTCCAAATAGTATTCTATTTCATCACATTTAACATTTTTTGTATATATTACTTCTTTGCAAGTTGCTCTTTTTTTTGCAAGAGAGTTTGCTTTGTCATTTCACTTGTCTTCACTGTAACTTTTAACTTTGACTAATTTTATTTTTATTTTTTTGCTCTTGATAAGACCTACAATGTTCATTATTCACATTGCATTTTTTTTTCCTTAAAGTGCTTTCATTCTCTGTACATTGAATTGCTCTATTAATGTTTCTTAATGCTATAATGCTGTTTGTATATATTTCTAGACTTTTCCTTTTTGAAATCATCAAAATTGTTATTCATATTGTTGCTAAAGACCATCTCTTGAGTCTAAATAGTGCTTCTTTCTCTGGTCAGTCTTCTTTATCTCCTACTTGTACCTAGCCAATACTCATTTTCTTTATATTGTCCTTTTTTCTTCCTATATAATGCTCCATTAGTATAGATAATATATTTTTCTTTGTTTCTCCTTTGTTTCATGTCAGGATTTCTGTTAATTGGTTTGTAATTGTATCATTTAACTTTTGTTTCTTAATCAGTTCTACTTCTAATTCTTCTGCTGATCTTAATTCTAATAATTTTATTTCATTTTTTTTCCATTCTTCTGTTTTTCTATTTTTTAATAACTGTTCTAGTGTTGTACTTATTTTGTTTTTTGTCTTCTCAATTAGTAACTTCAGAACTATTTTTATGTTCTGGTCTTATTTTATCTATTTTTCATATTTGTCTATTGTTTATTCTAATCTATTTTTACAACCTTTATATAAACTTATTTTTGTATATGTTTTCCTTTTTCTTTATGCATTAGCCAATATTCTACTAATACTTTTTTCTTTTTTTCTTAATTATTCTGCTAAATTGTTGGTTGTGTTTTGGTCCATGTATAATCTATTCTTTCCTTCTTTGGTTTTCTGCTATTTTTGTTTATTTAATCTTTAATGTCTGTATATTGTAATTGTTTACTTTGTATTGGTTTTGTACTTTTTTGCTTGTTTGTATTTTTAGCAACTTCCTTTCTATTTCGCTAAACCATTTGGCTTTCTTTCTCCTGCATAAAAGACCTTAAAGACTCTTGAGCTGTCTTCATGTGATTAAGTTGTTATCTTTCATATCTATTAGCTGATTTATATATAATAATCCTCACTCATTTATTGTGCTACTACTTGTTGTTTATGTTTTTGTTCCTAGCACATCTTTTATTTGTCTATCATATCTATAAACTTTTTATAGCCATTTTGCTATCTTGATGTTTATTCTTATTTCTTTTGCTTTGGCTATTGTTCAGTATACTAAGTTATTTTTTCAGAACTTTTTAGCTTCTGGTTTATTTTTATTGTGCCAGATGTCTTTTGTTAGACCTGCTTTTTGGCATTCTTGAGTTACTCTGAGCCTTATTAATTTGCCTAGACTGTCTTGTCTGTTAAGTCTTGAAAAAATGCTACTAATTTGCTTCATTGTTATTTTTTGGCTTAGTGATTTGTAATTTCTTAGATCTTTATGTTTAATCATGCAATTGCTTGATGTTTTCATTATGTTGCATTTGTGTTTAGTCAAGTATATCAATAGTTGGTATATTTTATTAATTATCTTTTCTGACATTTTTATTAGTTATAAGAGATATCCCAATTTAGAGATTATTACTGTATTGTTTATATATGCAATCTGGCCTATTGTCATTTTTATGTATCTCAGATCTTTGATTGTTTGACTAACTATTTCTTTTGCTTTCTTACATACTAGTGATTATCTCATTTTACTATTTAGCCAGATTCTTAGTAATCTTACAATCTTATTTTTGAGTTCTTCTGTTATTTTGCTATAACTAAAGGTAATTTCTCTTTTTGCTTCTTTCATTCTTGTATTTATTACTATAAGCTTTAATTTAGATTCATTTATTTTAATATCATTCACCTTAAAAAACTCTTCTGCAATACTCAGAATTCTTATTATCTGTTCTTTGCTATTTGCATCTTATAATGTTGTTACTGTATGCTTTTTCTATAATTTCTTGTTTTACTATGTAGCCTAGTGATTTATTTTCTTGTATTCTTTCTAATAATAGGTCATAAAAGAAATGCCAAACTAGTGGCAAAATCACCTCTTCTTGGTCTATTTCATCTTCTATTATTATCTTTTTTGTTAGACCATAAGCTGTGATGACTTTGAGTTTCTGTTTGCAAAAGATGTTGCTTATATATTTTCTTGTTTTTTGTGGTATTTTGATTCTTTTTAGAGCCCATTCTAGGCTTTTTAATAGAACTGAGTTGAATGCCTTTTTCATATCTTGTAACAGTATTCAAAATTCTTTATTTTTTTTTTTTGTGCTTTCTCTATTATCATATTCAGTATATATATAGGTTGCTTTGTGGAGTTGCCTAAGAGACTTGCAAAGTTTGGACCCTTAAGTATGTTTTTTTTTATAAACACTTTAGCTAGTCTTCTTATTATTATCTTTGTAATAACTTTTCTGAAAGTCTTAATCAATGCTATTAGTCTGATGTTGTTTAGACAATACCCCTATTTAACATCTTTTGGAATTGGATAAACTTGTGCTATTTTCTACTTTTTTGGTATATCTTCTTTTTTTATAATCAGATTTATGAATGCTCTAAAGATTTTCTGTGACTTTTTTTTTTATTTGTTTTATTAAAATATAGCTTATACCTAATATTTCTAGAGCTGTATTTACTTTAAGTTCTCTAAGTATGTCTTTTCATTCTTTTTCTTCTATTTTCTCATCTAATTTTCTATACCAAGCCTTCTCGATCTACTTTTTTAGTTTATATATCTCTTTCCATTCTTTTATTATTTCTTCTAGTTTGGTTTTCTTTTTCCTAAATTGATTTTTGTAGTGAGCTACCAAACTATTTAAAACTGTGTCTATTTCTGATATTAGGTTGACTTCTTTTTTGTCTTGTACTATGAATCTGTCTAGAATAATCTTCTTGTATGGTCTGTTTAGTAGGCTTTGAATCATTTGTCTTTGATCAGTTTTAATCATTTTACATCTTTTGTTTATATTTTCTTCTATTTGTTTTCTCTGTGTCCATTTCTATTTTTCTTTTCTGATCTTTTTGATTATTCTTTGCCAATCTTTGATATCATATATCTAAGCTTCTAACTACTGTCTGTTGAGTTTTGATAGTTTTACTCCTAACTCTGTTCCTATATTTTTTAGTTTATTGTTTATTTTGGTTTGTTCTTCTTTTCTTATATTTTAATTCTTTATACTTTTTGCTCTTTTAATTATTTGTTGGAGTTCAATAATATGTTTGTTTTATTTAGCCTTTTTTTGGTCTTGTTTTCTATTTATTTTTGTATTAATTATCTTTTTCTTTAGGATTTACTTGTTTGCTGCTTCAATTATAGCCTTTTCTATTGCATCCTACATTTAATCTAGCTTGTCTATACTACAATCTACTTCTGCCTTATTATCTTTTAGTTGTCTTAATGCTTTTTTTCATTCTAACTGATTTTGTAGCTCTCTTGTATACTCTTCTCAGTCTTCTTGTTTCATCTCATTATATAGATATATTGTTCTTTTTTGGTTTTTATGCTTGGTTTCTGTCTTGCTGCATTTTGTAATTATATGTTCTACCTATACTTTAGCTATTATTATTTTGTGATTGCTATTTGTTAAATCTTTTGCTTTTTCTATGTTTGCCTTCTGTAAGCCTAATACAAATGTTTCTGATAGCTAAATGTAATCTATACTTGTTGCAGCCTCTTGATTTAATCATGTGTATGCTTTTTTTGTTAGATGTATATTTCTGAATGAGTTTATAAAGTCTTGTCTTTTGAGTTAGCAAAATATTGGTAGTCTTTTGTAGCTTGCTGTTTGTGGATATTGTCTATTTAGTATGTTATCTACTGTGTGATTAAAATCACCTAATATGACTATTTCTGTATACCTTTTTTTGTTTGTTACTATTTCTATAATTTTTTGCTGAATTTTCTTACTTATTGATTTGTCATTAGGTAGAATATAAATTCCTAATACTATTAGTTCTAATTGTTTAAAATATAATCTTACTTCTAGCAAATATTCTCTAATTCTTTTAACTGCCTCTATGTGCTTTTTCTACTTGCTATCTATTAGTATTTCTATGCCTAATCCTTTTTTCTTATCTGTCACTGCACTAGTTCAGTAACACTTATATTGCATATTAAAATTATATAATAAAAATTTCTCTTTTTCTGTAATGTTTATTTCTGTTATTTCTACTATTGTAAGTTCTTCTTCATTTGCCCATTCTATAAGATTTTCTAATTTCCAACACTGGTTTTAAGTCCATTAATATTGTAACATGCAATCTTAATTTTTTTTTTTCTTTGTTTTCACTTGTCTTTTAGATATTTATATTGTGTTTCTATGTCTATTGTCTTTTTTTCTCCTTTTTTCTTTGTTTTTCTTTTATAACCAGAAGATGATTTCATGTTACTTCTTTCATAGACTCTTCTTTTACTGTCCAAAAACTCTTTGATCTTCTAGTCTATATTTATTGATTTAACTGTAGTGCCCTTAGAAATAGTAGATCAGACTTCTTTTTTTTGTACTACTTGTGCTTTCTAATCTTTTGAGTCTTTCCAGAATTTGATTTAGGATGTCACTTGTATATAGAAATTCTTCTTGTATTTGAATGTCAGTTTTAGCAAATTTCCTTCTATATGGTCTGTCTTCTTCTCTGGATAAGTTTATATGTCTTGTTTTCTTTTCTGCTATTTGATCTTGTGTATAATCTCTGTTTACTGTTATTCGATCTTTTACTCTTTGATTTTGTTCTTTTCTTCTTTTGTTTATATTTAACCTAAATTCTTGCTCTTCTTCTTTAATGTTGTTCTCATCTGTATCAAAGGTTTGGCTGTACCTTTTTTAGCTTCTTCCTTTTTCTTGTTTAAAATTTTCTTTTTATCTTATTTCTTCTTTTCCTTCTTTTACCCAGTAAAGTCAGAAGTTATTAAATATAAATGGTTTTGATTGAGCTGATTTCATATCTTCTTTTGTTGCAAACATAACTGTTGCAGTTCTTCTTAGGTTTTTATTTCTATTTGGGAATATGTAAACTAATTTAACTTCTTTGTTTTTCAAACTACGTAATAGTAAGATTTTTGAGACACTTCCTAGTAGCCTTGTCAGTTTTGCTATATATCTTTTTTGTTCTTCTCTTGTTTTGTAGTCTTCTATTTTTTTGGTTATTCATACTAGTTTGTTATTATTTACTAATATAGCCCATGGCACATTTTTATATGTTTCTTCTATTTGTATAATTGCTAAGGCCTTTTATTTTAACCTTTTAATTCTTACTATGTGGGTTTTCCTAAATCTTCTACAGAAGTACTCTAACTCTTTCTTGTTTATGTCTGTTGGAAGATTCCAAATCATTATATTGTTTGTATTCTCTAATTTTTTACTTATTCTGTACTGGTTTTCTTCTGTCTTGATTTCATTCTCTTTTTATTCACATTCTTCTTTTTTGTTTTTTGCTTTACTGTTCTATTTCTTCTAGTATCTCTTATTATTTTGTGCTTGCTTTCTTTTACTAACTTTATCTTTTTCTTCTAATATTATTTTATACCAATTATTTTCTTTTTTGCTGATTCTTTTTATTGCTTTATTTCTTTTATATTTGTAGTCAAAGTCTATTTCTATTTAAAAGTTTCCTTTTTTGAAGGTTTCACTAACATCTTTAACATATATGTTGTTTCTTAAAAACCATCTGATGAATTTTATATAATCTTCTTTCATTTTATCAGGTATATTGTGTGCTAGTATATTAGCAAGCAGACTATTATTTCAGTTACAGTTTCTTTTGTTTGGAGCCTATATGCTCTCCTCTAAAGGTTCTTCAACTATGTTAATTTCTCTTTTAATTCTTCTTCAATGCCTTCTTGTTCTTGTTTCTCTTTCTGTTATTTTGTGTTTTTTCCTTAAGTGGATAGGTTCTTTTTGCCTTAATTCCTGCTTGTTATACTTACCTCTATACTTTCCTTTATACTTCTCTCTATACTTCCCTCTATACTTCTCTCTTTTTGTAGGCTTTTAGTATTATCTTGTGTTTCTTTTTCAACTGTTTTTTCATTTTCTGTCTTCTTTTTTTGTATTGCTTTGTTTGATTCTTTTTGATTTCTGTTTAATTCATTTAACTGTCATTGTGTTTCTTTTCCTTTGTTTTGTGACTACTCTACTACTAGTTCTTCTATTATAATGATATTTTTGCTTTGTTTGTTTATGTTGATCTTTTTCTACTTTTTTAATTATTTCTTTAGTTATACATAGCAGTGCAACCTCTGTTGGGTTTTGTTCAGTTAGCATGATAACAATTTCATCTTCTCTATTTGGTGTTGCAAAAGCTTTGCTTGCTTGATTGAAAAAGACTTTGTTATATATATTGTTTGCTACTAATATACTCTTTTGATATAGATTAACATTAGACTTTCTTTCTAATTTTATGTACTACTTATTTTAGTCTAAATATCAGTAATTCCTGTTTGCTACTTGTTGTTCTAGAATTTTCTATATCTTATATCTATTACTATCTAAATTGGGTTTCTTTGCATATTTACTAATTTACATATTTGTTTTGTTTTCCTATTCATGTATTGTAGTGATTTATGGATCTGCATTTTCAGATTGCAGTGAATTTTTCTAATTCTGTTTTTTACAGAATTAACCAAAATGTTTTTTATTTTATCTTCTTGGCCAGTTATCTAAGTTTTTTCTTTCTTACTTTTGTTATACCTTTTTTGCAAGCTCTATCATTTTTCTTAGACCTGTAAAGTTGGTTTAGACAGTTATTTTTCAGTAAACTTCTAAATTGCTTTTTTACAATTTATGTACAGATGATCAGCAAAAAGAGTTGATTTGCAAATAATTTTTAATATATAATAGAAATAGAGGCCTGCATTGGGTCCTGCAGCCCAGTCTGGCCTGGCTCAGGCCACAATTTTTTGCAAGCCAGGTCAGGCCTGAAGCAAAATTTTATAATTGCAAGCTGGGCCAGGCTAAAAAATTTGCAAAACTTTATAATTGCAGGCCAGTGCGGGCTGGACCAGGTCTGAAGCAAAATTTTATAATTGTGGGCTAGGCCGGGCTGAAAAATTTGAAAAACTTTATAATTGTGGGTCAGTGCAGGCCTAAAAATTTGTAAAATTATATAAGAAATTTTTGCAGATCAGGCCAGGCTGGGCTGGGCTAAAGAAAAAATTTAACATATGCAGGCTGGGCCAGCAAAAAAATAATAACCCTAAATGCAGGCTGGGCTGGGCCTAAAAAAAATTTTTAACCCTAATTGCGGGCTGAGCCAGGCCTTAAAAATAGGCAATTGCAGGCCTCTAAATAGAAATATAATTTTTTTTATTTATAATAACTAGATTTATATACAAATATTAGAAAATGTACTTAATGGTCACCAAATATGTTCTATGATCTGCAATATAATATTGTTAAACCGTGATAATTTTTTGATTACCACATTTAATGTTAACCATTAATATATATTATCATTATATTTCATTTCTTTTAACATTATTAACAATTAATAAAAATTTAATATTCTATTTGATACATATGGGTTTAAATTATATGAACAGTTTTTTGTTGCTTTAAAATAGTCATTTTATATAGCAATTTTATGAAATGTTTTTTAAAGATTTTTTTTAAAATAAATAAATTTTTTGTTAAAAGTAATTCAAATTCAAAATATTCTAATGAATACTAACAAAATTTATAATCAGATCCAGTATTATAGTAATAAATACAAATGAATACAAAAAAAATAAATTTTATGATTAGTAAGAGGTATTATTCAGTTATCAATCAGCTTTTGACCAACCAGTTGCTTAACTGGTTAACTAATAGTTCTATTTAATTTGTCGGTTCGGTTAATGATCAGAGGATATGTTACACTGCAGGGTAGGTTTTGTACTACTATAAATTTTTATTGCACCTATCATTATGATATAAGTTACAATCCTTTTTTTCTCTTCAAGCAAAAATTCATTATTACTGCATTTTGGTAAAAGTGTAGGTCTTTACTTCACATGTAACTATGTGGAAGGTTATAATTCATAGGATGACTAGTCTTTAAAGAATCTTGAATTGAAAAGAGACAACCATCAACAATGTTACAAAAAATAGCTTACTGTTACTGTTACTGTTACTATTTTTTTAAAGACTTTTTATAATCATTTTATTGAAGACATATAAACTACTTAGAGTTACTACTTCTACTTGTTATGTTTTCAAAGTGTTTAACTCAACTGAGTTTTCTTTATTTTAGCATAAAAAACCTTTACTTTTATACTTTTAATAGGGCTAAGAATATACAATTGCTACTTTCAAATAAATCTGCTAAATCAACAAATTCAGATGAACAGACCATCCAGTTAGTGTTGGAAATTCAAAGACAATATGATGATTTTTGTGAACATACTTTTTTTTTTATGTTCACATTAAAAAAATATAATAATCACAAATAAAGGTTTATTAATTAGATAAAAATTCTTTATGTTCACAAATATGAACATAAAATAAAAAAAAAATTTATTTTTACTGTGAACACTGTAAACATATATGATTTCCAACACTGCATCTGGTTATAACTAAGCTGAGTAAACTAACATATATCTCTATATACAATGGTAAAAGAAAAAAAAAATACTAATAATAAAATAATAAAATTTTACAATAGAAGATGACAAAACATACCAATACAAATCAGATGTCTGATTTTAAGCTAATTATCATTCTTTTTTTTCTTTTTTATCATTAACATATTCAGAGATTAGCAACTCTAATTGTTTTTTTTTTGCTTGTACAGAAGATATTTCTAACTTTAATTCTTCATTTGTTAATTGCTTGTTACTAATGTTCTGTTTAATAAGTTGCATATTAATTCTTTCTAATTCTTCATCAAACTTATAAGCTTTTGATCTATTAGTTGTTATTATCATTATATTGTCCAATACAAATCTTGAAATAGTAAAGGCTCAATTATAATCATACTCTCCCTGATGATCACTTAAACCAAACTAGCACCAAAACAGTTTGAAGAGTTATGTTTTTAAGTAGATAATATCTTTGATT
>CAJVQA010003610.1:0-19096 GCA_910591915.1 Cetraspora pellucida | reverse complement strand
ATTTCAACAGATTTATACAGCCACAAGGACTTATTTAGTATTTGCACTGCCTGATTTGTCAGTTTGCATTTCTCTGTGTAATGCTATACTTACACAGATGCTCTATAACCTGCCAGTCATACTGGTGCGACCGCTATTACAGATATCCTAACCCAATTATTAGTAATAGTTGCCATAATACAAATATTACAAAAGTGATTATTCAAATTTTCACCATCGATAGAATTTGAACACCCAACTTACCACTTGGAAGGTTGACAACCTGACCACTTCACTAGGTTGCCACACCCTATTCTTGCTACTAATTTAGTATATTCAGCCTTTCATAGATTGATACTAATTAGTATAACTAGATTTATTAAGATTTTTAATTATAATCTATAGCTTTTTGTTATTTAATTTCAATAGATTTATATGGTTACAAGAACTTATTTAGTATTTATATCACCCAATTGTCAGTTTGCATTATGTACTCTTTTTGTATACTCTTATTACTATTATACTGTTATATTTTTAACTTGGTATTACAAGAAGATCAGAAATCTTAATTTATTGTATATAAGTATGGTAATCATTAATGATATTGTGATATACAACTATTATTCTGCTTTTTAAAAGTTTATAATATTTGTTAAAAATGTCTTTATTTTGGTTAAATCAATTTTTTATTATAGATCTTTTTTGCATATACTGTTTTGCTTATCAATTTAGTTATAAATACATTAGTATTATTCTCTCAATTAAGTACTTTGTAAGTTAAATACAGAGATATTAGTATTGTTACTATTTCTGAAAGAACTTATTTGTATAATACTTTTTATAATAAAATCTTTTATAACACTGCTATTACGTATAGTATTTTCTTTCTGCAAAGTTAATTTTCTTTTAAGAATTTTTAATTCATTCTTGTACTTCATTTTGGAATATATTACAGGCTTTTATATTTAATTTGGCTTTTATTTTTAAATTACAAAGTTTAGATTTTGTTTTTAACTAACTTAAAATATTGATCTTATCTGTAGAAGATTAGCAGCTTATTTATTAAGCTATAAAGTTCTTTTTTTTTAAATATTGAAATAAACTATTAATATTTAAAAACCCAACTTTTATAAAAATTAAAATAATAAATATAAAAAATATTTATAAGAAAAAGATATTATTTTTTTTACTTTTTTAGATTATATTTTATAATACTTATTTTATTAATATATATAAGATTAGTTTATAACTATTTTTATAAAGATTAGAATCTAGCTAGTTATATATGCAACTTTGGTTGTCTATTTAAGTAGTTTACTTTAGAATTTTAGAAAATTATTTATTTAAACTCTTTAATTATTTATTCTATTAATTATCTAACTATTACTAAATTTTCAATATATACTTAACTAGTATATTGTCTAAGCAACATATTATCTTCTCTTTTTGAATTAATTTTTAGGCTATTATATATTTCAAAATATGATATCTGTTAGTAAGTCTCAGAAGACTCTTTTTGTTAACTACTTATCTATTTTATAAACTATTAATAAAAGTTTGTTTTTATAAAGTTTATCTGTATTCTAATATCTACTTTAAATAGCTTAAAAAAACTATAATTTGTTTCTAGTATATCAAGTTCAGTTTGATATTTTTTTTTTTAGTTCAATTTAGTAATCTAGATGATAATACCTCTTATCTAGAAGTTCTTGTTTATCTAATTTTTTTATATTAATATTTGTTTTCTAAATTCAACTTTTATAATAATAAGAGGTGTGACGACTTAGTAAAGTAGATAAGTTGTTAACTTCCCAAGTGGTAGGTTGGAAGTTCAAAACCTATTGATAATGAAAATTTAGAAAACTACCTATGTTATATCAGTGTATACAGGTATTTGTACAATGCTAGAATTACACAGAGAAATGCAAACTAGTATTAGATAGTGCAAACACAAGATAAGTCCTTGAAACTGATACTACAGCAACAGCTATTTGTTGATCAGTTGGGATCAGTACCTGTAACACAGTTGTATTAGATAACTGGCAGGTCATAGGGCATCTGTGGCCATATAAATCTGTAAACTGGAATAACTGAAGCCTACTTGAGAAGACCCAACTAGAGAGGTAACATGGATCTTTGACAGTATTACTATAAAGGCTAGACCTAGGAAATGGATATCAATGCAGAAGGAATCAGGCAGACAAAAACCTTAGATGAGGGGTACTACTAACCAGGCTGCCAAAAGTCTTGAACTGGAGGAAAAGGACCTTGAGGGCAGACCTTGAGGTACCAAAGACAGGTCACAGTCCTATCGGGCTATCTGGATTAGGAGTTTAAGATCAGAAACAAAAGTATACTAAAGTACTAGGGATATGCTATAAAGTTAGTGCTGAGGTTTGGGTGAATTCTGCAAAGATAAGCCCTATTAACAAGATACTAAATGTGGATAGTTAGTTAGCAAGAGAGCCTCCTGGAGTTCTACAAGTCAGGTGATATACTCTGAAATATGTAACAGCTTGATAAATGTACAGACAGGAAGGTTATAGTTAGGTTAGATGGCACTTAGATGTACAGGAACTTGTGCGCTATTTGTCAATATAAGTATAGGGATCAGAGTGTTTAAAATAGGTAATATCCTAGTAGATTGCAGATATGGCAGCTAGTGTAGAACCTGCTATGCAGGCAGACTACTTAAATTAGACAATCAAAAATTGTATATATAACTAGTTGTATATTTACCTTGTACAAGTTATGTAATCATAATTAAAATACAATAAAGACAATAGCTGCCAATAACTATAGCCTTAACAAAAGCAAAAAAAAAACTTTTATAATAATACTGTTAAAAATTTGTGTTATTTTTTTATTCAAATCTTTTTAAATAAACTTTGTTTTTTTCTAGTTTTATAGATTTACATAGTCACAAGAATTTATTTTATGTTTGTATTATCTGATACTAGTTTGCATTTCTCTATATAATTAAAATTATACAGATTCTTATAATTTGCTAATCATACTAATATAATTATAATTACAGATATTTTTTCTAATTAATTAACAGAATACTGTTACTATAATATTGTTTATATATTACATAGATAATAATCTAAATTTTCATTATTGATAAGTTTTAAACTCACAACTCTTTGTTTAAATAAGTAATCTCCTAGTAGATTATAAGTATGACAGCTAATGTAAAACCTGCTATGCAAATGGACTACTTAAAATAAATAACCAAAAGTTGTATATGTGACTAATTGTATACTTACCTTGTCAAGTTATGTAATTATAATTAAAATAAAATAAAGGCAATAGCCACTAATAACTACAGCCTTAGTATAAGCAAAAAAAAAAAACTCACAACTTATCACTTAGAGAGTTAACAACTTACTTATTTTACTAAGTTATTACATCTCTTAGTAGTATTATTAATTAATATAATATTTAAATTATATAAAATAGATTTATCCGTTAATATTTAAAAAAAAAAAAAATAAAATAGATTTATAATATTAGAGTTATTATTATTAAAAAAATTATAATCTGTTATTATAGAATTGTAGCCTTTTTGTACAATACAACCAAATAACAAAGTTATCTGGTATAGTGATTGACTATTATAAATATATACAGAGTAGAGGTGTAATAGTTCACTTTACTATACAGTAATAGACAAACAGTTCAAAATAGTAACAGTATATAGATTAACTTTATTAAATAAATATACAATGATAATTTTACTTGTAGAAATTATTCTAGAGAAGAAATATTACATTTTATAATTAAAAAGTCATTATATTTGGATTAAAATATAAAAACTTAGAATTGGCAAAAAAAGAAAAAAAGTACTCTTTATATATTTTTTTATTTAATAAAGAGAGTAAAGATAATAGAAATTTGAATAATATTACTTGATATTGTATTTAGAATAATGAGAGTTTGAACAATAATAGATATCATTATACTTGGGATAGTGGAGATTCAAATAATATTAAATGATATTGTGTTTGAAATAGTAGAAATTATGTAGAAACAACTAAAAATATTGTTTATATCATTTGTCATTTATGCTTAAAACATTTGAGACTTGTGTTTAGACACTTGAATCTATGCAAAGACACTTGGAATTTGTGCAAAAATACTTGAAGTTTATGCAAAAACATTTGAGATTCATGTTAAAGATATTTGAGATTCTTATACTATGATACTTAATATAGTAATTTGATGCTAGGATATATAAAACTTGTATAGAGATACTTGAAGTTTGTAAGATGATAGTAATATTACAAATATTACTCAATATTATGTAGCTGTATTACATTTTTAATAACTAATTTTTTATTTATCTATTATATAATATAACTATTAGCTAACTAATAACTAATAACTAATAATAAATAAATATAATATATAAAATATAATAATAAATATATATATAGCTACTAATATTATTTTATAATATATTATACTAAAATCTACTTTGTAACACTGTAAATAAATAAAAAATTAAATATTATAAATATATTTTAATAAATAGATTATAGTATTAATAATAATATAAATCTGAAAGAAATATATAATTTAATAAAAAGTTATGAATTTCTAGAATCAATAGCATAGTGATTATGCTTCAAGATCACAAATCGCAAGATTGCCAGTTCAAATTCTAGTGACAGCAATTGTAGAGATGCATTTCTAAATAGGGAACTACAACACTATAACACTAGAGACTCAGGATGTTATCAGATAAACTTATTTCTAGAAAAAACAAACAATTTGCAATTAAGAAGCCACCTGGTAATGAACATGCATTAGAACCTAATTTGGAATAACCAAAGTCATAAGACATAATGTGAGGCCAAAAATCTGACAATAAGAGATACTATATGAATTCATGTTGACAGTTGGTTCTTAACAGAGCCTGGTGAAGCTTTCTGATTTCAGCAGGGTCAGTGCAGATGGATCTTTCTTGGAAAGTTTAAAACTACAGACCAGGAAAGGTCGAGGTCTAGTGACCATAAACATTTAA
This sequence comes from Cetraspora pellucida, assembly GCA_910591915.1. Classification (NCBI taxonomy): domain Eukaryota; kingdom Fungi; phylum Glomeromycota; class Glomeromycetes; order Diversisporales; family Gigasporaceae; genus Cetraspora; species Cetraspora pellucida. The sequence continues at coordinate 14,088 of CAJVQA010003610.1, read as the reverse complement.
AAACATTAGTTCAAGAAAGTTAGGACATGAGAAAGATCTTGGCAAGATCATCAAAGTAGAAAAAAAAAAAAAAAAAGTTATATTGTAAATTTATATAAATATATGTTTTAAGAAATATAATATTAATAGAAATTTTAAAAAATTTATTAAAGAAATTGTTTTTTAGATATTAATAGTTAAAAATATTTGCTTAAATAACAAAATTTAAAGATTATAATAAATTAGAAAAGGGCGAATCTATTTGTCACCGGGTTGCAATTGGCCAATTACATCACGGGATCAGGTGTAACGTTCGTGTAACCCGAAAACATTGAAAATTCCAAAAGTTCGTGATAGCTCAAAATTTCGTCTATGACCTTTTGTGTTCTAATTAAAAAAATTTCTTGCGAAATTTTACTATAAGCTAAGCACTAATATAACCTTAATTTAACTCCAACCCTGACTTTAATGATAATTAAATTTTAAGAAACAATAACCTATACTATATTTTGATCATATAAATTTATTAATAAATTTTTTATTAAAATTTAAAATAATAATATAGAATTTAAAAGATGATTATAGAGAAGTATATTTGTACTTATTTAAAAAATAAAAAATTTTATTAATATTTTAAAAATAACCAATTTTTTTAAATCCAAAAATTATATATTTTGTTAAAATATTATATAATAAGCAATTATATATATTAAAAATAAAATTAAAAATTAATACATAATAAGAAATTAATATTTAACAGTAATAAAACCAGCATTATTAAATAACGGTAATATCTAAAGAATAACATATTTACTTTTAATAATTTTGGCTTAATCGACTGCTATCGCTATGGTTCATTTAAACCCAAATCATCGAAAAATGGACCAACCATTTCTCTTACAAAATTAACGTTAATCGATTTTTATCGCAGGCTTCTATTTTTGATTTCATTTAAGTGAAAATCAGCCGAATAACAACAATATTTTAAGAATTGCTGATTCGTTACAAATATTATTGCTATTGCTATGGGTCATTTATTTATGCTAAAAACTTATACAAAAAGGATCAGCTGCTCTCAAACTAAAGGTAATAAATATGTATGAATTCTGGAAACCAGAGTCGTCGTCCACATTCATTTTACCGGGCCAAACCGTCGATCACCGGGTGACCCGGGTACACCAAATAACAATAACATTATTAGAAAACTAATAATGATATATGCGGCCGAAAGATAAATAAACGTGGTGCGTGGAGGAAGATAGACTTTTACACTCGCATGTACGTACGCACATATGTGCCGAAATGTTTATTAAATAAATTCCATTTGAAGAATTAAAATTCATGATGTATAAATATGATGATAACGATAAAGTATACAATTTGTGTAATTAGATTAGTAAACAGGGATGGGAGTAGGTTGTACAAGGATATTTTTTACATACGCCTCTTCTAGGCCATATGACAAAACAAAATACGTATGTACATACGTACACGTCTTAAGGAGGGAGTGCATTCATAGACCGAATCAAAGCGCACATTTATATAGTCAGTGCGCCTACGGAGACACGTTTAGAGAGATCTTGGTATATAGATATAGATTAACAAATTTGTAATTTATCTTGTTTGTGATTATCAACACAAACAAAATTTATAACTCGAAAGAAAGAATAAGAATGGTCGGAATGATTTTCAGAAGATAAGGTACGTACGTACGTACGTACGTGTGTATATACTCACGCACTTTTATTTAGGTAATGCCCCTTTACTATGTTTAATAATTTTTTTCTCACTAACGCTAACAAATATGAATTAATATATTTATCTGTTCTCGGAAAAAAAATTACGTAGCGGGTATGTATTATGAGGTAATTGATTTAAAGAGCTATCCACCCTTCAAGTAAAAAAGAACCGTTTTAAAGGAGTAGACAGAGTAGACTTTATTAATTACGTAATATTTTTTTAAATGGCGAATATATATAGTAGTCACATGATCACGATATTCACTACGTATATCCAAGTTGAAATTAATACTGACTTTTTTGAACACAGGCTAATAAAGTTTATATGAAAGATGTCATAAGACCAATTATAGATTAAAAAAAAGGCTCGTAGGTCGAAGTTCCAAAATTTAATAATACTTTACAAATTTGAAGATACGAAATAAAATGTACCACATGATTGCATATGAACATTGTCATTATGTTTTATCGAATGTTATGGACCCTAACCAACATTCGAAAATAACAATAGGAATTCAAATAATGAATACTTAAATATATGCAAGAGAAGGTCATAATTTTATTGAAATAGAAAGAATAATAATAATAAATAAATGCAAATGTAAATTGTAATATGTAACCTGCATATTATTTGCGGAGGTTTACACGTGTTTCTTTGTTCATACATTTTTTTCTCTAGTTATTACAATTTTCAAGTTTTTTTCTTCTTGATTTAGGTTTGAAGGCTTATACGTAGAAAATTGGCTCTTACATATGAAAATGTATCTATTATCAATGACATTCTTGTACCTGATATTGATTATACGTACGTACGTATTACTGTATTACAGTTAAGGATATTTATCGTTATCTGTTATGGTATATTTTTACGTACGTACGTATCTTGTTTTCATAGCCAAATCATATTATGATTTTATCCTAATATAATTGATAATGGTACGTAGACAAGTTTTTGTTATGTCAACATTATAATAATATAATAATATAATAATAATGATATAATAATATTATACGTAAGAATATTATTAATAATATTATAATAATACTATACGTAAGAATATTATTAATAATATTATAATAATATTTATACGTAATAATATTATAAGTAACACAGCCATATTATTCCCACCAAGCCTGTCAATATTTGAAGCGATAAGTGTGAATTAAAAAAAAAATCGAGGCTCATGCGTTATCGTTATAAAAGCCTCGAGCAACGGTTAGTGTTAGATAAACATTAGCGGAGTAAATTGCTTGTATGAATTTTATTTATCGTTACGTATCGTTATTACATTTGTTTGAATGCATTTGATTAAGGGGATTTCACTTATCATTATTGGTTGTTTAGAACGCATTACATACATAAATATTTTCTAAATCTATCAAGACATTCGAATTGTATTTTCAAGAATATTAAAAATTACCTAATTATAACTTTTATAACTTGATTCTAATACGTACCATTTAAATTAACAAAGTCTTTATCGTTATCGTTATGTTAAGTCTTTATGTTGTAGGTCACGCATAATAGCATAATAGCATAATAGCATACAAATATATCCACGCATACATTTACGCAGTATAATGAAATTATGCAAATCGTGAGAAAAAATTCATACGTAAAATATGTATGCATATTTTTCCAAATAAACTGTAAAGAATGTGATGACGCGAACCTGAATGCTAAATGTAGATAAATCCGTAGAGCAAAAGGAAATATTGATTTCGTCTTAAATTAGAATTATATAAATTCATTCTTACAGGTTTGGAATGAATGAATGAAACTGGTTTAATGGTTCCAGCCATTGTTATTAACAGGAATCTATTTTATGAATTTTACATGAATAAATAATGAAACATTATGACACTTTAGATATCCGAGCTTAAGAAACACCAATAAGATATGATTTCTTAAAAAAAAAAAGAAAAGAAAAAGAAAAAGCATAACCAAGAATAGAAATAGAATCTTATAATAATTACAGAAAAAAAAAGATCAACAATTAATAGTGCATGAATGAATAAGTTCTAAATCGTTGACAAATCAATATTAAATAACATCACATGTGCAAAATGTGCGAAAAATATAGTCAAATCTATAGTCAAATACTGTATATATATAGTTAAATAGACAAATATATAGTCAAAATATATAGGCAAATATATAATCAGATGATCTTTTCCCTGAGACGGTCAGAAGGTAACTTTGTAACAAACAAAGTACAATCGTATTTCATTTTTTATTATTATTAAAAAAAAAATATTTTTTTTTACCTTATACTAAATATGATCCGGAATTTAGATTACTTGAAACAAAAAGTTTGATCATTGCCAGACATCAGGAAATTCGGTTCTTTGAACTTTCGCACACACGATCTTCTCGGATGCACCAATGAAAAACAACCTCCTACCTTCTACCTTCCTGTAACGGATAAATTATAATCGAATTTGCTATTTTTGCAGATTATTTGTTGAATTACAACATATAGGATACATTACCGTGAGGATCATAATTTCCGAAATACCTTTAGAACCGCCAAGTAGCCTTATAAATAGGAATCTAAATATTACAAAATCGGGGCTATTTACAATTATCGTTATACGTAAAAATTATATATTACTTAATAAATTATAATGTGTTAAGTTATAAATGAACTTAGTTTAGTTTCACTGCCGGATTATTTAGTTTTTTTTTTTTTTTTTTTTATTATTATGTTTAAAAGTTGTTTGGAGTTAAATTTTTACATACAGAATTTGATGATATTTATGCGTATTGAATACAAAGAAACCGGTAATTTGGTATCAACCCATCTTGTTTATCACACGTACCAATTTTTGTTTTTTTGATAAAAAGGTACGTCGAAAATCCAGTTCGAACTAGTAAGTGGGCTTTTCTTCCGTCGCCTTCTTTCCAATTTACCATTTTACCTACACAAATTATATATAAATTTATAGAACCTCAGTTGAACTGAGCAGTGATTTCTTAAATTTTTCGAAAAGAATTTAAGATTTATCCCTCTCTTTCGAACGACGTGTTATTAATCTTATTCATCATTAGTTCTCTTGGTCCATTGTCCATTGACAATAGTGACAATAGTAATACTTTTCTGCTAGTGACAATTGTAAGAGGGATAGCTGTTTCATGTAATATCAGCTTGATTAAACCTCTAAAAAAAATTCAACAGAAAAGTAAAAATTATTTTATTAAAATAAATATATATAATAATAATCATCATTTATCATTTATTCGTTGATAACAATAATTTACCTAAGAACGACTTATTACGATAGTGTAATCAATATGTGTGCTTATTGAAGTAGTATTCTTAATTCCATTCATCGACATAAAAACCGTACAATAATAACCTTTAAAAAAAAAAAAAAAGAAATTTCTCAATTGATATAACTCTGAAAAAAAAAGAAAAATTCATTAAAAAATTCATACCTCAAAGAAAAAAAAAAAAACCTCCTCACAAATTAAACTTTCCGTTTATATATTTTGAAAAAACCCCAAAATCCAAAATTTTCTATGATTCTCCAGCTTTTTTATTAATTAGAGAATTAAAAAAAAAAAATGGCATCACTCAATCAAAATGTAGATAATTCTTCAGTTTTCACATTTCAACCATACGAACCTTTATTTCCTAGTGTAATGTTTACTCAGAAAATGCATAATCAAATTACAAGAAGTAATAGTCTTCAACCAAAAAAAACTAGTGACGCTAATTACCATTCAACATTGAAAAAAAATGATCAAAGACTTGACTCGGCCATATGTATGCCATCCGCAAAAAAATCCACGACTTGTTATGATACCTCTAAAGGTGCTGCGATGTATATAAGAAATAATGAGAGTTTGGAACGATGGGTAGATGACTTGTTAAAAGAGTTTGATAATGTTATGTCAGTAAATTTAAATACCGACCTTTGTCAAGATAATAGTCGAAGAGTTAAAGAGGTTTGTATTTTATTATTATTAATAACAATAATACGAAATTAAAACTAATCATGTGACTTGGTTTTAAAGTTAATTAAACAGATTGATGACAGACTTAATAAAACTATAACAGACGATATCGAAGGTCTTCGAGAGGTTAGAATATAATTATTATTTTTACATGTAATCTTTTTTTCTACTTATTGACTCGATTTTATCTCGTTTTTTTTTTATAGTTTGTTCGCGGAAAGAAATTTGATTATGAACTCAAACTAAAAAATGTAAATATATATATTGTACTGCTAGAATTATTTGTATGTAGAATCAATAAACCGATATTATTTGATAATATAGGAATCTTCAAGTGATCCTGATATAACAGACGAAGCTTTATATGAGAATGGTAATGCCGATAAAACAATTTCTGTTAATCATTCAAATGAAACTACAAAAGTGGTTCGTTCATATTCATTTTACTGTTATACTTCAAGTTTATTATTATTATTATTAAAATTTTATACATTTGTATAAACGGTACTTAGCAGCAGTCTGCACTGAATTCACCATCAAATATAGCGAAAAAACAACCAGCAAGATTACGCGTGTCAAGGTTTATAAAGAAAGTCATTGCCAAAAAATCATCCATAACGGAAAAAGACATTTCATCAGATAGCTGTAATTCTTGTTTGAGTAGTCAAGAAACACGAACATCCAAACATGATCAAATTGATTCTGCCAAGAGCAGAATAGAAATTGCACGAAAACAGAGTTCACATATTATTGGCACGATTGTGAACCGAAATAAATTTGAAAGACTTTTGAATGGTCGATATCTTATTGATAAAAAAGATACTATTGGCGAAGGTCATCATGGAAAGGTTTTCAAGGGTAATTTCTTAATAGCTTGTTTGAATATATATATATATATATTATTGTTATGAATTTTTTTTTGTAAAGTTTTCATAAAAATTAAGCTTGATTTATTATTGTTCAATAGGTGTGGACCTTCAGAACAATACACGCGTTGCGGTGAAATGTTTGAAAAAGCAATTTATGTGTTCAATAGGGCGATTCCAAATCGCTGATAAAAAACAAAAAAAGAGAAATGCAGAAATAATACATGAAGGTAAAATCATGTTACGAACCGATGGTCTAGTAAGTAATACATTTTATTATTAAATTATTTTGTTTGTTATTAAATTTATTGTTAAACTTATTATTTAACAGTCATATTCTTTTCAATTTCATTCATTATTATTATAGCCAAATTTAGTACCACTTTTAGATTTAGTAGAAACCTCACAAAAAGTATATTATATAATGCCTCTTGCAAGTAAAGACCTAAGCGATTTGATTTATCGTCGAAGGATGACCGAACGTAGTGTTCGCGAACTGATAAAGCCTATATTTGAGGCTGTTAAAGGTTTACATGATTCTGGATTTGTTCATCGGGATATTAAAGTAAATTTATTATTTTTTTTTAATAATAATTCTATTGTATTAAACGTTAATATTAATAAATATAGATACTAATGATGATTAAATAAAATATAGCCTGAAAATATAATGTTATATCAAGATGGATTTGCAAAACTTGGTGATTTTGGTTTATCTACCGAGTTTGGTTATCATTCTGGATTACAGGTCGTTGGAACACCTGCTTTTGCTGGTATGTTTATTTTTTTAAAATTTTTTAATTAAAAAAAAAAAAAAGTGTATTTATTTATATCATTCTTTCTTTTGTTGAACTTATAGCTCCAGAAGTTCTTGGTCAATTTCATAGAACAGATAAATTGGCCTGGTTAAATTATAAACGTGCTGATATATGGTCATTAGGTGCGACATTATACGTTTGGTGAGTGCCACTTATTATTATCATCACTTCTTTTTTTATTTCTTTTTAACAGTGTTTTATAACTTTTATTTTTATTAAAATAGTCTTGCAGGTCGATATCCTTTTGAAGAAAATCATCCAATATCTGAGCAATCTGTGTCCAGTATAGAATTTCCGGAACGTAGATTTAAACATTATTCACTTGAAGTTGTCGATTTAATACAAAAATTGTTAGTTTTTGATCCGTTGAGACGAATCTCTATAGACGAAGCTTTACAACATCCGTTTTTTACAAATGAATGATTTAATTTTTAATAATTGATGTTTTTATGATAATTAGTTTATTTGATGTTCGTTCACATTATATCAACAAGTAATAATTTTTAGTTTTGTGTGTACAGTAAAAAAAAAAAAAAAAAACCAAAAAAAAATTTCTTTTTTTCACTTAAAACTTTCAATGGTAACTATTATTGAATATTCATTGTAAATTTTTTTTTATTGCTATGTTTGAATGAGAGTAGCTTGTTAATTGGGTTAATTTGGTGGACTATGTTTATTAAAAACAAAGAACTATATGTACATATAAGGGTGAATAGTTTTTTGTAGATAATGAAGAAAAGGTGGATTCAATTCTGTTAAAAAAAAAAAAAAAAAAATTCTTAAAAGCTTTTATGTTTTGTTTAATTCAACTTAAGCAATTATTTAAAGTCGTGATAAAATTTGGCAAAGCATAATAACGCGTCACTCGCGTTTATCGTTATTCATAGTTGAAAGGTCACACTTTAAATGTATAAATCACATTACTTATCGATTCGATGTAAAAAAAAAACTTTAGAATTGTGAGTACTCATGATTATTATTCAGATAACATAATAAAACTGAATGCATGCATCAGAATGAAACATCAATGAATGCGTTTACTAATATACCAAAGATACCTAAAAATAAATTCAATCTACATTTAATTCTCGTTTAACAAAAAGAAGTTGTTACGATGTACGTATCATGGTTAAATTTTGTGACTTGATCTTAAAATAAGTATATACTAGTAATTGCATAAATTAGGTCCTCTTTTTTTTAAAAAAAGCCAGGGACTAGAAATGAGCATTTGAGCATTTGACCTAGAATCATCGTTCTTAAATTATCGTTCTTAAATCATCATCGTTATTAAATCATCGTTATTAAATCTTCGTTCTTAAATCTTCGTTCTTAAATCATCGTTCTTAAATCATCGTTATTAAATCATCGTTATTAAATCATCGTTCCTAAATCATCGTTCTTAAATCATCGTTCTTTTTTGGGCTCTTCACACGTTCGATCAATAACCAGTTTTTTCCACCGCGATCCATTACCAAAATTTGTTCATTTCGACAGAATCTAGTGAAACAAATAGCGTACATTAATAAATATTGAAGGTAAAGATATGCATGAAACTATAAATAAACGATAATACGCATTCAAGTCATTTATCGCATTCATCCTTATTCCCCTCGCAGCTTTTTTTTTCATGTTTCAAAAATCTAAACATTTCACGTTGCAAAAAAAAAAATTCGAAACCGTTTAAAGAAATACCCTGCATTTGCTCATCAAAAAAATTTCCTGCATTCGCCCATCAAAAAATTTCCCGCATTCACTCGTCCCTGCATTCGTTCATCAAAAAACTAACATTCACCCATTACTTATATATCAATCTAATCTTTTATATATCATCAATTTAATCTTTTTTTGTATGCCATGATTTTTTGACATATGTCATTGTTCCGAATTTTGTTATTTACATTTGTTCCTTTTTTTTCAAGAATCATTGAAGAGAAAGTTGACGCACAAATCCTTTAGTTTAAATAACTTGCGCAAATTATTAAAAATTTCACGCACGCATAAAACTCCGATGAAAACGTTTTTATATATTACTGTATTAATCATAATTCATAGGTTTATCATCAAAGGCGCCGAATTAACCAAGTGATTAATTCTTGCAGCTTAATGCATATACATATTAATCAACTTTCATAGTCGGAAATCGGAAATCGGAAATATGAGAATGTGGCATATGAATACTATAATTAAATTTTTTTTTTTTTTTTTAGATACAGATAACATAATTACTAAAATTTGATATCTATTGACTTGTTAGGATTTTGAAATTTTAATTATGAATATAGAAAAATTATGTTTAAATACGCATGTACATACGACGTACGTAACATACATTTGCATTACTGCATTACATATATAAGATATCGCGGTTAGTAGATCATTTCTAAAAATCAATAGTAAAGTTCGGAACTTTTACTAGTTTTACTAAATTTCGAGTCTTATGGAGGGAATTCAGATAGAAAATAATAGATAATTAACGCCATAATAACAAATACCCACGTACGTGGATACAAATATAGTATACGCGGGCTAGGCCGCTAATGCGGCAAGACGATGATAATGCCAATAAAAGTAAATATATGCAAGAATGTATGAGGTTCACCTTATTATTGTTATTATATTATCTAGAAGACAATGGAATGATCATAATGTGACTTTCTGAGCAACTGATTTTCAAATTTGCGTATTTATATTTCAATTCTAATTTTTTATTCCTGATTCTCTTTTTTTCTCATTTACAAACTCTATCTTTTATAGTAAAGTGAATTTAAAATGAACTTTTTTTCAAAAAAGATTTATAATACTCCAAAAGTTGTTCCAAAATACCACTTCAACAAAAAGTTTTTCGAACAACTATCACGTGATATAAGCGACCTTCTCGATAATGAATTTGATTATAACGTCGTTATTGAAATTGGTGAACAACCTAATAGTCACATTTTTAAAGCTCATTCCGCAATTTTATATCAAAGATGCCCTTACTTTCGAAAAAGTCTAAAGGACTTAACAACTAAATCTAAAAACAACATTAAAGAAATTAAAATAAATCAGATATCGGCTCGGGCATTTCAAATTATTCTAAAGTTCGTCTCATTTTATCATTTATAATTTCATAATTATAATCAATATTTCTTTCAATTAATTCCTTTTTTCTTTCAATATCTCTTTTTAGGTATATATACGGTGCCACCGTTTCATTAGAAAACCTTGAAACTTCAACAATATTTGATCTCATGGTTTCTGCCAATGAATTAAGTCTCGATGAATTGGTTCAATATCTCGAATCTCAACTCATAGAAAATGATCCGCATTGGTTACGTCAAAATTTCGTTAGAGCATACGATACAAGTACTCGACAAAGAAATCTTAAAAAACTCAACCAATTTTGTGGTGATATTATAGTAAACAATCCTGATTTAATCTTTGTTGCTGATGATTTTATATCTCTTCAAGAAACTATTTTAACGTCACTTCTTAAACGAAATGACATACAAACTAAAGAATCTATTATTTGGGAATTGATCATTAGATGGGGAATAGCTCATAGTAAAATTTTCTTAACCCAGAATCCTGCAAATTGGTCGGATGATGAATTTGTAGCTTTAAAAACTTCTTTACAAAATTGTTTACCATTGATTCAATACTCCAAGATCACTGGTGATGATATATTTTATAAAGTACAACCATATCGTGCAATTATTGAACCAGAAATTTGGTCAGAAATGATACAACAATACAATGATCGACAACCTGTAAAACCAACTTTAGAAACTTCTCGTACAAATTTGATTCCAACTCTTTCATCTTGTGAAAATTCTATCTCTACATCTCTTACCATTTTTGAAAAGGACAATTCCACATCTTCAGATATTTTATCTCCTGTTACTCCTGTTACTCCTTCATCTTCTTCATCTTATAGAATGAACATTAGTACTCCATCATTTCCTATTAATCCATCATTTTCTGCCATAATTACTAGAGAACAAGCTGCTCAAATAGCTTCTTGGATAGATCACACTTTAACACCTTATGATATAAGAAATAATCCTTATAAGTTTAGATTAATATTTAGAGGTAGTAAAGATGGATTTAATGATGAAGCATTTTACGATCATTGCGAAAATCAATCTCGTACTGTAATAGTGTTAAGAGTTAAAGGTACAAACGAAATCCTTGGTGGATTTAATCCTTTAACATGGACTAAAGATCCTGAAAAATGGACAAGATCTGATGATAGTTTTATTTTTTCTTTGAAACAAGCCGATCAAGATATTAATGAACCAATTCTTAGTCGTATACAAAATGCTGATCACGCATTATTTTATGATCCTAATTTAACCTTTGGTTTTAATTTTGGAGGTGGGGATTTAGGAATGATGAGAAATTATAGTAATGATATTTTATGTTGGTGTCAAAAATTGAATTATGAAAAACCTATTAGAAATCAAAATGGTGGATTTTCAATTGACGATTATGAAGTTTTTAAAATATATGGAAAAAAACCTCAAAAAAATATTTATTAAAAATGGTTAATACGTATACGTGTTGTCATTTAAAAATTCATGCCTTTATTAATTCATTACTTTGTCAAAAGAAGAATTGATGATTTTTTTTTGATAATATGTGTTATAGAAATTTAAATAAATATCATAAACAATGATGTGTAAAAAAAAAAAAAAATAAAAAATACAATAATCATAATAAATTGCTATTAATGAATAAAAAAGTAATGATTTTTTTCATTTGATCGAATCGTAACTCATCATTCGTTTGTTCTACATTCATTTGTATTAAGGAATTTTATCAAAAGTAAAATTCACGTTAACTTAGTTCTAATCATTAGTTCTATATACCATTATCGTACATGTACTCATACTCTAATCTATCCCTGATTTATAAAAAATTGCTAATTTCAGTCATGAACTTTATCTTAAATTTATTTATTAATAACTTGAAAAATAATTAGTCATTTTTCGTTTGGCCATTTATGAAGGTTCAGAAAAGCTTTTTTTTATTTGAATTAAAATAATGAATTGTAAATGTTGTTGATCTTTTCTTTTTGACTTTTATACCAATGTCATTATAGGACATAGGATATAAGTATACAAAAAATTTTGTTCATGCAACCTCGCGTGTTTATGTCTTGAATTAAAGGATTAAAATGTACGCCACAATTTCAATCTAGACGTCCTATAAGGAAAGTGGCACAGTGTTTTATTAAAAAATGATATAAAATTTTATTAATAAAATTTTATACGTATGAAATTTGGAAATAAGGATAATCTACGTACGTAGAAACTGGCATTGTATAATTAAATTGGTTTAGATTATTTCTTTATTGTATAAGCAATTAAAAAATTTTCTTAAATTTGCTAATAAAAAGTAGAGAATTTTTATTTGTACCTTGTGGGTATATACATGAGTATAAGAAAAAAAGACCAAAAATCATTAATACCTCAAAATTTTATAAAAAAACTGATGTAGCTGTTTTATTATTTTTTTTTTTTGGTGTTAAGGTGATCTCTTTGGTCTTTTGACTTTTATTAATGACTTTTGGTAATGTGATTCTATGAACCATTATAGGAGAGCGTACAATTGGTTACATGTGCAATTTTTCTATATTACCTATTTAAGAAGTCCACCTGAAGGTTCCTTACTAATTGCTATATCTAACATTCCTGTTTGGATGTTTTACTTTAAACTCTTTGAACCTGTAATCTGTGTTAACTTACTGGGTCATATCCAGATGTTCAGATCATTATCTCAACCTTAGGATTATTTTATTTTTGAGGTAAATCTTCCAGAATCTTTTATACTCATTTTTACAACTGATCTAGATATCACTATAATAGAACTAATACTTATAGTTAGGGTTTAATCATTAAATTACTATGTTTTTGTAAAGTTCATTCAGACTCTAATATCTACTTCATAGCATAATTTTGATACTTTAGTATATCTCTGAATTTTATCAGATTCCTAATTCAGATGGCTTGTATAAAACTACAATTAGTTTATCAGTATATTTGATCAACCTAATATCTTTTCTCTTCACTTTATTCTAACAACCTGGTTGGTGATATTTTTAAGACTTCCAATCCAGAGTTTTTACTTATCTAGTTACTAAAATCTTGGTATCTGTTTCTCAATATTAACTTTTACAATAATGTTATTGAAAATCTAATTACCTCTCTACTTGAGTTTTTCCAAATAAACTCCTTGTTATCTAATTTTAACAGATTTATATAACTACAAGGACTTATCTAATGTTTGTACTATCTAGTTGTTGGTTTACATTTTTCTGTATAATTTTAACATTATACAAATATCTTATAACCTGCCAGTCATACTGGTATGATTATTATTACAGGTATTCTAACTCAATTATTAATAACATTTATCATAATATAAATATTATATAGATGATTATCTAAATTTTTATTATCAATAAGATTTAAATATCCAACTTATTATTTGAGAGGTTAACAATCTGATCACTTTATTAGGTTACCATATCTTTGTATAGTTATTTAAATTAAAATGTTTAGTACCTATTTTATATATAAATATATCTTTTTAATCTGTCTTATTTTATTTTATTCTAAACTAATATAATCTTTTTTTTCTTATACTAAATATTATATTTTGAGTATTTTTTTTTTTTTTTTTTTTAAGAGAGGTCTTTTCTCTAGTCCTTTATTTCAGTAATATATAATTAAGTACAACTA
>CAJVQA010003609.1:0-19097 GCA_910591915.1 Cetraspora pellucida | reverse complement strand
GTAATTGAGTTTAGTGAAGAGAATAGTTGTGAATTTAAGGATAAGATTTTTTAGAGTAGATTCAAGAAGGTCAAAAGAAATAGTAGCACTTTTGTTAATATTAGGGTTGCTGTTGTAAATAAGATCAGTTAAAAACTCAGGTTGTTGTCCAGCCATAATATGGATAATGTAATAGAAGGATGCTTTAAGTGCAGATTGTGTAGCAGTAGCTAGCTTGATTTTCTTGCCAGGATAAAAATCGTAGAGAAATTTTTTAAGGAAGATGAAGAGTTGAAGAGAGAATAAGGTTTACAACTTTTTGTTAGGTTGAATTTTTTCAGTAATAGGAAAATTTGCAACCCAATCATATGTGGGATTAGATTTAGGTTTGAAGACACTAGAATATGATTAAGAGAAAGGTTTGTTAGAGTCTTTTCAGGTTGATTAGTGTTATTGGTCTTATTAAGGTTAAGATTGGAAGTGTCAAGAATATTAGTAATAGGCAGTTGATTAGGATTAATGTTAGTGTTAGTAGTTGCAAAAAAGAAAGAATCGATGAGATCAGATGAAATTGAGGTTTGGTGAGAAGGAGCTGTAAGAGGATTGGTAGTTTGAGAGGATTCATATAAGATATTTTGAAAGATTTGTGTAAGGTTTTTCTTGGTTTTAGATGAACTAGCTTCATGTTAATATGAGACAGTCATGCAAGTAAGATGATAGATTTCATTATTTTTAGAGATGTATTTTTCAGTAGAGTAATGATGCTCATTTCTTTTGGAACAATCAATTGGAAGAGAGCATTTAGAGTAAGTATGGTAATGTACATTAGGTGTAGGGGATAGAGGAACACTGTCAATAGAAGAAGAGAGATTAGTCATAAGTTCTTGAGTTGTTTTGTTGATTTTTTTTGAATTGCTATTGATATGAGCAGTTGTAAATTCAGTAGCTTGAGTATAATTGGTATTTGAGGTTGAGATGAATTTGGTATGATATTTGTCACAAAGACAGGTAATTAAAGAGGTAGAGGTAGGAGCTTTAAAGAAATAAGTAATTTTATTTGATTGAAGATTTTTTGTTAAGCAGGAAGTGGGTTGAACTTTGGAAGGAATTGGGCGAGCCTTATTATTGTTATCCTCTTCATAGAGGACAATTCCAAAACTTCAAGAAAAGTTTTGGTAAAAATAATGAGGTCTGTTGTATCTAGTTCTTGTTGACTTAAAGTAGGCATTATTAAAAGATAATAAGCTAAATAAAGATTGTAGACTTGGATATGTTTTCTAAAGAAAGAGTATAGTTGTAAATAATTAAATTTATAAGGGTAGTAAATAGATACAAGGGTTATAGTTTAGAAATGTCACTAGAATGACATAAAAGTATAATAAGAGTGAATAGAGTTACTAATGTGACTCGGGTACTGAATACAAGTAGGATTTGCAGTACAAATTATTGTATAATATTACTAAGAACTAAATATAGAAGTATTTGATTGTATGAATGAGTTTCTATTAATAGGTTGGTTACAAAATGTTGGTGTAAATTAATAAGATATGGATTAGGAAGTGATGGTATGGTTACACGAAAACTGTGTAAGAGAAAAAGGGAACAGGATGAAGACAAAAGATAAAAAAAGAAGTTTTACAGAAGAGTAAATACTGAATTTAGTTGTAGTTTGGTCAATATTGGGTCAAAAATCTTCGTTTAGAGCTTGTTTTGACTGAGTAAGTGTATACTACAACTTTAATTAAGAGTATAAAACAGGTTAAGGCAGTAAAAACTGTGGGATAGCTAAAAGTTATCAACTGGAAGCTAAAGGCCGTCAGTACAATTTTCTCGATAAGTTTGAAATATAAAGATTTAATATTTGCAGACTATATGTAAAATAATGTGCTAAACAAGTTTAATTAGAAGCTCAAGATAGTTTCCTTAGTAAAATAAAAGATTATAAGTGTTTTTTGACGGACAAATTTTTTAGTTAATTTTTGTGCAATGGATTTGCAGAAAGAGTTTTTCTCTTAGTTTGTTATAAGAAATATTATATTTGATCCAAAGAATGATTTAGATATTGATTTTATGAATAGCATAGCCAATGGGTGAACAGGTATTAAAATTAAAATGTAGTTGGTTAGGTAACTCACATAAACAGAAATAAGTATAATTTTTGCAATTAGAGTTTCTTTTATTGCTTTGACTTGGTTGAAGCAAGGGTCTGATATAAGGTGGTTTAAGTCCTTATTGTTGTTTTCAGTTAGCAAAGTTATACAATATGGTTTCCATATTTGTTTATAAAAAAGTTCATTAACTTTAAGTAGAATAGTATTAATTGTTTTTGAGACTAGTTTGTATAAAATATTAAAGTTTTGTATAATATTAATTAAAGATTTAGAAATAAGTCCTTTAAGTATAATATTAAGGTAGTGTTAATTTGCTTAAAAAAATATAGAGTAAAAAGAATAATTTTATGAATAAGTTCTGCTTGTTAGTTTATAAATAAATTAAGATCTATATAATTAATGTATTCAGATATGCTAGTTTAGATAATATTAAAGATAAGTGATAGATTTGAGTATATATACCAATGAGTTGAAGAGTTGGCCAAGTTATAATTGAAGCAATTAGTATTATAAAATATGTGTAGATAAGTTTTGTGAAAATGAAAGTAGGTAAAAAGTTCATTTAATAAGATTTTAATTTTGAATTATTTAAGATAGTTGAGTTTAAAGTTAGTAACATTATAAGTTGGTTTTTGGTTATGGTTAAAATATAGCCAAATTGATCTTTAATTAATTTGGAAATCCAAGACTTCCTATTCTATGTTATGTTTTTGAAAAGACTACATTGTTAAGATGTAGACTCTATGGATATTTTTGATAAAGCTTTTAGTTAAATGTTTAATAAAATGTTAATCCCAAAAAATTATATGATATGGATTGTAGATACTTGTGTAGTTAAAGTATAGTGTAGGTGATGAATTATGTTATTTTGCTAGTGAGTTAGCTAAATTACTAAGACTATTATCAGAATGGGTTTGTACTTTGTAAAACTTAATCTTGTGATTATAAGATTTAATAATATTAAACAAAGTATGCTATATAAACCATAAGCTAAATTTAAAAATCTTGTTAGGATTTGAGAGAATAGTATATATTTTAGAATATTTAGTAATTATAGACTAAGAATTAGTGAAGATATTAATTGTTGAGTTGTAAAGAGTAATTGAAACAGCTGACAGAATTAACAAAAATAAAATTTAGCTAAGAATTTGTGAATTATTTGGTTAAGATCATTAACTTGTACTTATTCAATATTCATTATAAATTGATCTGTATCAATGTCAATTACAGAGCCATCAGTATAGAAATTAAATGTATTTTGTACTATATTGGTAAGAGAATATTGTTCAAATATATATGTGGCTTCTTCTTGCTTAAAAATTTCTAATATAAGGAAGTCAGAAATATAAATAGTAGGGACAAGAAGTAAGAATAATAGATGTTTAATCACAGTTAAATGAATCAGATTAATATAGTTTATATTAAAGTTGAGTGCATTAGAAGAAACTCTTTCAAGAAATTAGGTAAAAATTATTAATAATACATTAATTGTTCAATGATTTGTAACTCTATAAGAGTTGAGATAACAACCTGTACAAGCTAAGTATTAAATTAATAAAAGGAGGTAGTAAGTAAAAAGTTCTGTACCAATATTTGTTTTTTAGTATGTAATAGATATTTGATTGTCATTTTTAAAATATCTGCAAATTTTGTTAATAATAATAATATTATTATTATATATTAATAATTAGAGTTTTTAAGTCTTTTAGAGATGTGTTAGAAGTTGTAATGAAGGATTGTGTTCAGTTTGTTGGTATTGTAAAAGTAGTATTTTGGAGCTGTTGTTTGTAGTTATAATATTTTCTAAATATATAAACTAAGATAATATATATTCTTTAGATAGCTGTACTAAGCAAGATAAAAGATGATTCTATTGAAATAGGGTAGTATTGTCTGCAGTGCAGAGTTGTTTAAGATACAAGATATTAAATTTTCTAAGTTGTTTTTTGAAGATAGTGTATTGAGAATAGAAGAACATAATTGATTCTAGTAACTAAAGGTTTTATTCTATATTGTTGAGCAGAATACACTATTATTAGCTGTTATAGACATGTTAATGTGTATGATAAGTTGGATAATTTTAAAATTTAAACTATATTTATTAGGTTCATTAATATTAGATTGAAGATGTTGTAGTATATTTGTAGTTAACCAGAGATTATTTTGTAATTGTTGTAGTTGAATGTGTATAGAAGTTTCTAGTAAATGAGAGTTGTTAATTTATAAAATAAAGTTAAATATATGATGTTGAAGCTGAAAGTTTTAGATATTATGTATATTATATAGAAATAGATTAAACATAGTGCTGTTTGTGATAGGAATGGGCTAGCTAAGATTTATGTTTGGTTACAGTTAGATATTTAGCTAAAATTTGTTATATACAGAATAAGAAAGGACTATATTATATATTCAGTATTTTAGTATAAAGATAATAACTGTATTAATGATATAAATTATTTGTTTATCAGTAATTTTTTTGGTACTAACAATGTTTGTAAATTGAAATATTTCTTCTTAAATTAGTTTAATTTGTGCAGTTTGTTTGTTTTTAAGTATAAACCAGTAGCCAAGAAATTTAAAAGTTGGTTAACTAGAATAGATGTAAGTATAAAATTAAAAAATTGGGTAGTAGTTTGAAGTTAATTTGATATAAAGATAGATTTGAAGGAGTTGATTTGAATATTGGTCATTTAATAAAAGAATGTTGCAGTTTGAAGTATCTTTTCAAGTTCTAGTTTGATTGAGATATCCAAAATATATTATCCATATAGGCTAAAACAGAGATAAATGTATTGAGACTTTGGATTTTAACTAAAAAGAGACTTGTTATTGATAATATATAACCTTTATGCTATAATATAACTTTGTAAATAAGTGTATCATAGTATATTCATCAAAAAAGAGAAGTAATAGTTTTATCTTAAACTATTTCATTTTTAACTAAATAAAACTCAATAAGGCCAAAGTTTGTAATTACTTTGTTTTAATGATCTGTAAGTAGATTAATAAATATATTAATCAGTTTGAATGCTATATTAATACAGTTAAGAGCTTTTTCAAATAGGTTCAAGTTGACTGAATTATAAGCTTTGCTCATATTCTGGAATATAAGCCAAAATTCTTTGGAATTGCAACATGCATCTTTGATGTTATTGTTAAGTATATGAATAGAGATGGCAGTACTATTGTTTAAAAGGGCAATATAGTTGTATGATGAAAGTATTTTGAATTTTGTAAAAGTATAATTTAAGCAATTTGTAAGCAGTTTGGTATATAGTTTTTTAGTATGCTCAAGAAGACTAATAGGTCTGATATTGATAAGAGTACTATTAAAAATTAGTTTTTTGGAAATTGAAAAGATTCTGCCTTCTTTTTATTGTTTAGATATATGGTTTGTAGAAATATATCTATTAAAAAGAGCAGTAATTGCTTAAAAAAATGATAAGTCTGCATGTTTAAATATTTTATAGCTAATGCCTGAAGGATCACAGGCTTTATTATTTGAAAGCTAAGCTAGTATTAAATTGACTTTATCAGTAATAAATTCAAAAAGAGTGTTGCTATACTATTCAGAATTGATGTCTGATTTGGAATTGTATTTATAGGTGTAGGTCCCATAGTTTAGCAGTTAAGCTTCCATACTCTTCACAGTCAAGATTAACAGTTCAAGTCTGACTAAAGACAAAATTGAAGGATTTTAGCTTCTGTAATCTAATAAGGAGCCTGTAATTAAATGTAAAGCCCTGTAGTTAAGTTCAAGTGCAGTATAATGATAGAAATAAGAATTTCCAAAAGGAGACCCAATCATAAAGTGCAGGCACTATGTGTAACAAGCAGTTGTTACAGAAGATTATGTTTATAGAAAGATTGCACATGTAAGTTCTTTAGGCTAGAGCAGCACCAACATTCTTATAACTCTAATATAGGTAGTACCAACATCCTTGCATCCAACTTGTGGAGTACTTGTTTGAAAGGATAATCAACAAATTGTGCAAATAAGTCTTAATTAGGATTCAAGAAAAAGATTTGATTGGAAAAGTATTCTGAAAATAATAAAGACTAGAATAGTAAGAGAAGTATGAACATGAGGATGGGCTGTGATAAAGGATTAGTCTAATCAAAAATTAGAAGCACCTTTGGCATAGCCAAATAATCTAATTATAAAAGAAAAAATCTTGAAGGTTGGCATATAACTTTCTTGTATAAAGTAAAAGTACCAAATTAGATTCCTGGTTATACCTATATAGAAGTTTATGATAAACAAAACTGAGATTAACTAACTAATGTGAGATAAAATCTGCAAAATAGTATGGCATCACTGGGTTTAGTGTAACTTCCTGGAGCATAACCAAAATTGTCTTGCAGGTATTATTAAATAAGCTAAGAGCTTGCAATATATAGTAGTATAGTATTACTAGAGTTAAAGAAACTCCTTAGATATAACCAGAATTGTCCTATTTGTAAGTACAACAAGTCTTAGTTTTTACTATAGAAGGAAGCACCATGTTGGAGGTTAAAAGTAGCATTGAGTTACTGTATGACATTAAGATATAGGGCATCTGCAAGAACAGTGGTAGCAAATCTGGCTTGAGATATGAATTAGTTAAAAGACCAATAGTGGCAGCAGATCTGGCTTAAGATACAGATTCATTACAGATCCTGGACCATTGTCAGAATACCTTAGAAGAATCAATAACAGGCATACTAAAGATGGAAAGACTATAAGGATCAAATATACCTGAGTAGAACCAATTTGGAAGTGATACAGTAACCAAAAGATGAGAAATATAAGGAATAAGATAATACTAGATATAGTTAGATTAAGAGGCAAAAGAAACAAGATCAGGTAAAACATGTAAGTGGAACATATAGGTATGATTTACAGAAGACAGTACTCTTGGCATTTGAAATATCATATTAAGTTCAGTAGGTATTTTTGTCTGTATAGCAGTTTAATAGTGTAATCTGACTACAAGTAGTTGTTAAGATAACTGTATGTAGGCATGTGATGGACATGCACTTAGGTGCTATAAAGTTAACTAGATGAAGTCAGTAGTATAAAATTAAATAGGATATAGTACTAATAATAATCAATCCTAAAAATATAATTGTAAATTTATACTATATCAAATTAAAGCTAATAAACCAACTGGCATTGTTGCCAAAGTTCAAAAAAAAAAAAAGAATTTATTTATTCTGCTAGTTGAATTTATATATTTGTTAGTTAATATATTGATATAATAGCCATTAATCAAAATATTGTTAGATATAAAGTTTAATATTAGATATGTCAGTAATAAGATCATTGTCTGTTCTGATGTTATCAAATTTGACAAGATTTTTATGCCAATTAAAAATACTATTAATCATAAAGGTGGAATTTAATTGTAGTTTATTATATCTTTTAGTAATATTGTTATTAATTTGTTATTTAATATCTTTAATGTTTTTTATATTGTGAATATAGTATAATATTTTTTATTCACATTTGGCTAAACCTAACAAATTTGTTACTAGATAGTGTTTTGCCAATAGTGATGAAATGTTAAGATTAATATATCAATGAATAAGAGATATAATTCTTTCTGCAAATCTATTATACAAAAATTAACTAAAAATTTAATCTATCAAAAAACACTAATAACTATTTATCTTACTAAGACAATTGGGCTTCTAAGTAAACATGTTCAGCTTATTATTTTATATATAGTCTACAAATATTAAGCTTTTATACTTTAAACTTATTAAGAGAACTGTACTAACAGTCTTTGTTCTCTAGTTAATAACATCTAACTATCTTGTAGTTTCTATTGCCTTAACCTATTTTATACTCTTAAGTAAAGTTGTAGTATACATTTACCTGATTAAAACAAGTTCTAAACAAAGATTTTTATCTAATATTAACCAAACTACAACTAAATTCAAAATTTACTCTCTTGCATAACTTTTTTTTTACTTTTTGTTCTCAAACTGTTTTCTTTTTCATTTATACAATTTTTATATAACTGTATAATCATATCTTATTAATTTACATCAACATGTTGTAACTAATCTATTAATAAAAACCTATTTACATAATTAATTATTATTATTATTATTATTTTTTTTTTTTTTTTTTTTTTTTTTTAAGATAAGGTTTTGCCTTTATCTTTATTATAATTTGTATTAAGAATCCACAAGGGGAATCTTTGATCATAGGTCAAGTTTACAAATTGTTTACAAGAATGAGACTCAGACTTAGATGTACTAAGACTACCTAGTTTCATCTAATTTATCTGCAACCTAAACCTACTAGAGTAGTTAAATCTTATCTAGGTTTTGTTAGTTAAAGTATTGCTAATTTGATAGTTAATTATATTGTTAGTTAGGGTGCTATATTTGATCCATTCAAATATTCAAATAGATGTTTTTTTTTCTGCCATTTCTGTCAGTAGGCAAATATTGTGTTTGTCTCCTATATGTTGTTGGTCTACTACAATTAATTACTTTTATATTCAGCCTTTATTAATATTATACAGTAATTTGTATTATAAATCCTATTTGTCTTAAGTATCTAAGTCATATTAGTAACTCTATTCACCTTTATTATACTTTTGTAATGCTAGTAGAAATTGTATGGCTAAGTTTGGCTTTTTACTTCACAAGGCCAATGTGATGAGTAAGAATTTTTTTACAAATAGCTTGGCTAAGATCAATGTTTTGAATGCAATATTCAATAGTGGGTATAATAACAGTATTTATAATACTATATATCATATATAAGTGTCAGTAATATGTTTAGAGCTAGCAATTTTAATAAGATGTTAAGATTCATTAATAATAAGTTGGATTTGTTGAGAATGTTTGTTATTGAGTATAAACCAGCAACCAAAAAAATTTAAAAGATATGCAAAGTAGATAAATAGAAAGTGTATAGTTTTAAAAATAATAGGATTGTAATTAGATAGTAGATTGTTAGTTGTAAGTATAGATTTAGAAGGATTAATTTGAAAGTTAGCTATATTATAAAATAACTTAACTATTGAGAGAATTTGAGATAATTCTGCTTGTGTAAATGCAATTCAGAGAGTGTTATCTATATATGTGAGAACTGAATAGTATGTTTTAAGTTTGTTGAAGTTTTTATCTTTGAGATTAGTGATTCAAGTATCATTTCAGTAACACCCTTAAACTACAAGTCTTGTATTTATTTATAATCCTTGTAAATTTAATTATATTCTTTATTAAAAAATACATCTAAGTCTAAAATCTTTACTTAATTTGTTATCTTTTAACGATACTTACCTTAAATCAACAAGAACATGACATAGCAGATCTTGATTATTTTTATCAAAACTTTTTCAACAATTTTGGAATTGTCTTCTATGAAGAAGACAACAATAACAAGACTTATTCAATTCTTCTCAAAGTTTAATCTACTACTTACTTAACAAAAAATCTTAGATCAAATAAGATTATTTATTTTTTTAAAACTTCTATTTCTATTTCTGTAATTACTTGCCTCTGTGACAAATACCAAACCAAATTTATCTTAAACTCAAATAATAATTATATTCAAGTTACTGAATTTACAACTGCTCATATTAATATCAATTTCAAAAAAATTAATAAAACAACCCAAGAACTTATAACTAACCTCTCTTTCTCTACTGATAGTATTTTTCTATCTTTTACATCTGATATATATTATTATATTTGTTCTAAATGCTTTCTTTCAATTGGTTGTACCAAAAGAAATAAGCATAATTAACTTACTGAAAAATATATTTCTAAAAATAATAAAGTCTATTATTTTACTTGTATAACTGTCTCATCTTAACATGAAGCTAGTTTATCTAAAATCAAGAAAAACCTTATTTAAACTTTTCAAAACATCTTACACAAATTCTTTCAAACTACCAATCCTCTTATTACTTCTTCTCACCAAACCTTAACTTCTTCTAATCTTATTAATTCTTTCTTTTCTACAACTACTAATACTAATCCTACCTCTAACCAACCTCCTACTACTAACACTCTTGATACTTCTAATCTAAATCTCAATAAGAACAGTAACACTAACCAATCTGAAAATATTTTTGGCAAATCTTCTTCTCAATCATATTCTAGTGTCCTTAAACTAAAATCTAATTCTACATATAACTGAGTTGCAAATTTTCCTATTACTAAAGAAATGCAACCTAATAAAAAGCTATGAATCTTATTTTCTCTTTAACACTTTATCTTTCTTAAAAAATTTCTTTATAATTTTTATCCTAACAAGAAAATTAAGCCAGCTACTGCTATACAACTAGCACTTAAAGCATTATTCTATTATATTATTTATATTATAACTAAACAATATCCTGAATTCTTAACTGACCTTATCTACAACAGTAACTCTAATATTGACAAAAGTGCTACTATCCCTTTCGACCTTCTTGAATCTATTTTAAAAAACCCTATCTTCAAATTTACAACTATTCTTTTTATTAAACTTAATTATCTTGAAATTTTTGTTTTACCAGTTATTATTTCTCTATATACAGCTTATAACTCATCTTCAACTCTGTCTTAATCTTACACACTTATATCTTTTTTTATTTAACAACTACTAATCAATTAACTACCAAAAATTTGCTAAGAACTTATAGCTCAGATCCAAAAGATTTAAAATTGAATTATTTACTCAAACTACAGATCTTAAATAAAAATATCTAATAATTTAGTCTGATATCAAATTTAATATTAAACTCTTCTTCAACATTCCTAAAACTCTCTTTTTTGAATAATTTTGTATTTCTTCACTAAAAAACTCTCTTATTACTTTAATTTTTGGTTTGAAACTTACTATCCTTCATACAGTAAACAATTCTCTTTTAATATTAATAAAAGAAAAGTTTACACCTCTCTCAGAATTCAATTTTGCCAACATTTTATCCTTCAACTCTCCAAACATCTTCCTGAAATCTATACTTTTAAAAAATCCAAATCACTTTATGAGTGATATGAAGAAGCATCTTGTGCTACTAACTTCTATTGTCTCACTTGTAACAACAAAGTATATCAATACCTTAATAATAAAAAATTCTATAATAGTATTAAATTTTTTAATAACATTTTAATCAAATCTTGCTCATTATTCCTACTTCAGGATGATGAAACATGAATTCACCCAACTCTTAATACCATACTATTTAATAAAAACAAAGAACATGTCATCTTACTTAATCAACCTATTTCTATCAAAGCTTTAGATAAACTAGCTAATCAAGCTAAAAACTTTGTTTGTGAACAAAACAAAGTTAAAACATATTAGAATCATTATAATTATTACTTCTATTGCTACCTCTTTCATTATTACCAAACTGTTGCTAAAATTATAATATACAGTTTCTGTTCAAGAAAAAGGCTATTAATCTCTTAACAAAAAACATTATTGATACCAAATTTCTTGTTCAAATCATTACATACTTTGATGTTATAAATATCAAAAACTTACTTACTACAAATTGTTAAATATTTTAATGATTCTGCTTATCTAGTAACTAAAAAATTTTTATTAAAAAAATTTAATCTTGACTTCCAACCAGTCTTCATTCTTGACTCTCTCTTTTTATACTCTTTTTTTAAGCTCTTTGTCTTCTATAATCAACATTGAAGCAGTTATTACCTTATTAAAAGGTACAACCATTGTAGTTAATAAGGAAAATAAAACAAATAGACAGGTGAATAAGTTTATTTATATAAAAGGCCAGAATAATAATAGTTAGACTCAATACACAAGGCAGACTATAGTACTTTGCACAGCTGTGAGAGCTGAACATATAGTAATTGACCCTGTAGAAAACAATTTTGAAAGATTATTTACAATATTTTTAATCTTTTATAATCTTTATACATGCTTTAACAAATGTCTTCTTTATTATAATCTACTACTTCTTCTTATAGTCAAACTATTTAAACTTTAATTCAACATATTGATAAATATAATAACAACAAAACAGTATCCTATATTACATTTTCTGTTAACTTATTTTATAATAAAACTTATATATATCTTTCTAATAAAACTCTTTTATCAGATCATATTGTAATACTTCATATTTTCTTCCTATATTCTATAATCTTCTTTTTAGATTTACTTCTTTAATCCTACTTTTATTCTATTTGATTTATTTTTTGACAAACATTTTTTAACCCTTAATTGTAATTCTTTATCAAGTTTAACTCTACATCATCTCAACCTAACTATTGCTACACACAATATTAGAGGCTTTAATAATTCTACTAAAAGAGAAGCATAACAGGATTATTGATTTAATCATGATATATCTATTGCAAACATCATAAAAACAAAAATTTCTAACAAATCTAACTTCTTTTTCTACAATAATAACTTTTTTACTTATTCCTACTTCTATGAAAGGCTCTGCTATTGTGATTTGCAATTATCTTAAACCTCATATTTACAGTGTTTACACTCATCCTAGAGGTGCTATAGCACTTGATATTTTCTTTTGAAATAATATCAAGCTTTAGATCATTTTAGTATATCTGTTATCAACTAATACTTCTATTTGCAACCAAACCCAAAACAAAGTAATTAACTGAATCCAACAAGTTTTTCAACTTTATAACTATCTTATTATTCTTGGTGACTTCAATATACAAAACAACACTCATAGCTCCTCTTCTAAATATAAACTTATTAACTTTCTTAATAATTCTAATATGTATAATATTGGAGCTTATTTTAATAACAAATACTTTATCTGATCTAACAATACTAACAGTAGTTGTATTGACTATATCTGGACTGACCAATTCAATATACAATTTCTTCTTTCTTATATTCTTAATAATAGTCAAACTTCTATTTCTAGTGACTATCTAATTCTTTTCTCTATTATATGCTTATAGCAAACCTTTACATAAACATATTAGCATTAACTACTATATTTTCAATTACAAAGCTATGTCTACAGAGAACTAAGAATCCTTTGCAGATATCTTATCTCAACCACTCCTATTAAACAAAACTTCTATCAATAATAATACTTATAAGAGTATTGAAACCACTTGATACAAAATTTAATGCTTTATTATTTATACTGCTACCTATACTATTCCTAACAAAGTCTCTTGTAAACACAGCTACAACTATCAATACTTATCTCACAGTACTCTATTATACCTATCTCTTAAAAAACTTGGTTACATTACTAAACTTATTAAAAAACTTACTCAACATTCCAATATCTCTGACATTAATTAAAACATCTTCCAAATTAACAAATAATCATAATGTGGCCTTCAATTACTTATCTCTACTAACTTAACCTTTATTTAAACTTGGCTTCAGCATGTTTACTTAATTTGAAAACAACTATTTCATGTTTGCCATTTTGAAAACTCTTTCTTATTTTAACAACAAATCAACCAAGCTACTAACAAAAAGATGTGTTAATTTTACAATACATCCTACTTAAACTATCAACAGCATTCTTAATTATACCAACCAGTTTACTTCACTAATATAAAACTTTCTTAAAAGCTTATTACAGACCTGCAGGTTGATAGCGAAGTGGTTACGCTCCTAGGTTACCAATCGCAAGGTTGCTGGTTCAAGTCCAACGGGGGACGAAAAACTGAGTTAGGACTATGATTGTTGATTAACCACAGCAGGTGATGCTTTATGAAAATAGGAAGATCTTCGGTACCTAGATCCTTAAATGGTGACGGACCTGACATAAGAAGGCCACAATGATTAGGGGGCTGAGAATAATAATAGAACAAAGGAATCCCCGATTAGGAATAGTCCCAGTGAAATTCTGAGGTAATAGGAACACAAATAATTAGTACATAAATAGTACTGTAAAATGTATAAATAAAATATAAAATGTAGGCGGGATCCTGATAGAAGGTTCCGTGAACTTAAAAATTGAACTAATAAAATAGCTGCCAACTGCGGCCCACTAGCGACCAGGCAGTGGGAATTCAAAAAAAAAAAAAAAGCTTATTACTGACTCACTAATTATTAAACAACATGTTTGATCTTATTTTCAAGACTGAATTGCATACAGACCTATCAATCAAACTCTCTTTAATAATTTCTGACAATAGCAATATTTCCTATACCCTTACATTAATTCAAGCTGGTATTATTCTCTCAATTCTTCTATTACTAATGATGAACTTCTTAGAACTCTCTTTCAACTATTTAATAACAAAGCTTGTGGTTCTACAGGCATTAGTTATGAAATGCTTAAATATATTAGCTCTCAATGCACTTTTGTTATTATTGCCCTCTTTAACTATTGTCTTTTTGAAAACAGAATTTCCAAGCAATAAAAACATGCTCTTTACAACAACAATATATCAATTTCTATTTATATTTATAACAACCTTATTAAAGATGCTTTTTGTAATCATAAGGATATTTGGTTACTTTCATAAGATATGAGTAAAGCTTATAACTCTGTCAACTTTATTTTCTTTAAACATGTACTCTCTCATTTCTCACTTCCTTTATCTATTATCAATATTCTCTTTGACCTCCTTACTGATTATTACAATCAAGTTATAACTAATCTTGATTTAACTTCATTCTACTCAGTTCACAATAGTATTAACCAAGATAAAACTATTATCTTATTGTTATGACATATTTACTATGATTCACTTATCTTCTATATATATTCAAACCCTCCTAGTTACAAATTACAATTCTTTTAGACTAATAATCTAAACTTCAAACATCTAACTTATTACAAAAACAATACTCTGTCTTGGCTTATATAGATGATACTCTTTGGATTGCTTCATTACAATCTGAACTATTACATATATTATCTATAGCTGAATCTTTTATACTATGGCCAATATCCAAGTTAATTCTTCAAAATCCATTCTGGTTACTAATAATCTTCCATCTTACTATACTTCTATCTCTTATAATAACTATCTTTTTCCTTTTTATTCTTCTAAAATACTTTTTAAATTTTTAGATTGTTGGTTTACTTTAAATAACTAACAATCTAAAACAAACAAAACTACTTATCTCTAAATTCTCTTAACTAATTCAAATTGCTAAAACTAAATATATTACTGACTTATATGCTTATTATATTATTAACACAGTGATTATTCCTACTTTTGAATACTAACTTCAAAATATTGTAATCAATCAATTAACTTACAATAAAATTTTCACTTAGCACATTGGTTTTGTCAAACTTAAAACCAAACTTTGTTGTACAATACTTTATAATACTCTTTTATATCCACAAATTTATAACATTAAACACATTTGGAACATTTAACTGCAACACCATATTTCTAATCTTCTCAAATAACTTAATAATCCTAACCTATTAGGCACATCTACTCATATTCAATCCAACAATTACAAAACAATCTTTGGTCTTCAACTAGCATTTTTTCTCATTCTAACACAATTATTGATGATCCTAACTGTCTAACCACAAATTTTAAAATTATACAGCTTATTAAACATATTGGCTAAATATTCTTAATTAACCTAACTTATAACATTCCTTACACTTTACAGAATAAAACTATCTTTCTTAAATTTCTTCTTTTTTCCTATTCTAAATAACCTGTTTATAAAAAACAACTTAGATACTACAAACTTCTTTTTCTTAACCAATTTACCACTTATGATAATTTATATTTATTATATTAGCAACATATTTTTTCTAGACTAAACAAACTTCCTAAAGGTATTATACCTCAATGGTTTACTACTCTTAAGAACATTACTACAAGCCATTTCTATTAATATACATTATATGATTATTTTAATCTATTTCAATCAAACTACTTTTCTTATACTACTGGTTACTTTAACTCTAATACCAAACTCTGGTTACTTATTATTCTCAACAATCAAATTATTGTCAATGAGACCAGAAGGCATAACAGTCCTACAGACCTTATTCTTATTACTCACTAGTACTGTTTATTCCAGCCTTAGTTTTCTAACTTTTATTCTACTTCTCACTATACTACTACTATATGTCCTAGATGCTATCTTAATTCTAATACAACCACTAACAAGTGCACCATCTTTATTCCTACAAATTTGGTTACTAAATTACTTTGTCATATTAATTTTGATAAACTCTTAATCTACATACTAACTTTCTTGATATTGCATACTCTGTAGTCATTTGACATCTTTTACATATTCCATCTTCTTCTTTATTAACAATCAATTCACAAAAATTACCTTACATCTTTTAGTTAAACCAACTTACTAACAGCTTACAGTCTATCACTAATTCTAATTATAATCTAACTACTATTTCATTTTATACTAATAGTTCTGTTATTGAGCTTGGTACCTCTCAATGCTCTATAAATATAGCCTGAGTTCAAGTTGATAACTCTATAACTACTTATTCATTTTAGATGCAAGTTAAACTTTGGTCATGCTTTTTTAAAGCTGAAATCCTTGCTATTCTTTCAGCAATCATTACTGTTTTCAGAAACTGTTCTGTTCATATCTTTACTGACTCACAATCTGTAATCTCCAAATATCATAGTATTTGCTTATTAGTTTCTAAACTCTCTTATACTCATACTTCATACTTCTTGATTTGGCAAACTCTTATTAACTTCATTATTTCATACAATATTCAGCTCACTTTTCACAAAGTTACTGTACACCAAGATGACTCATTTAACAATCTTGCTAACTAGCTAACTCATAGTTATTATATACTACCCTTTTTAATTTTTTTAAGTAACAACTCTTGCAACTCTGCATATACTCTATTTATTGACCATATTCTATTAAGATTCCTATTTGACACTCTATTTATACTATTTGTCAAACTCATATTATAACACTTTAAGCATTTTAACATTACTTTTAACAATAGTCTATCATTATATCTAATATTAACTAGAAAGCAACTTGGTTTATATTAATAATAATTAATAAGTTACCAACTTTGTCTATAGTTTTATTCCTCTACTTTAAAAACCTTTATGTTAAAATTTTTTTGAATGAACTATCTGTTTCTTATACTCTTCACAAATGTAACTCTTTTTACTCTTCTCTCTGCCATCAATGCAATTAAACTAGTTCTTTATTATACTAAACTCTTTGTCCCTCTACTCAAACAATCTACTACTTAATTTCTAATTCTCTTAACTGCATCTTAAATGCTACTAATCTTGACATGTTTATCAATTTTGTTTCTAACTTACATCAAGAAATTCTTACATTTAACAGTTTTAAACTGCACAATTTTTCTTATATACTATCTCTTATTTCTATTTTATCTGACTTAGTCCTTATTGACTTTATTTCTACTATTTATAATACTTCTATTCCTTATCATATAGCTATTTTTTTTATTAAATTTCTTCTTTATTTAAACCAACAAATATATAAACAAATATAGATTTTATATTGTATTTCATATTCAGCACAGTTTTTAATTATGTTTTCTACAAACTTAATTTATAATTTTCTTTTTAGACTACAATTATCTCCTATTTCAATATCACAAATTATTACTAAAATTAATCTTTGAACTATTCAATAGATTAAATATCATACTTCTCTCTTATATATTATTACTAATACTCAAATCTAGATAAGCTTTAACTATTCTTGTAGGTTTAGGTCACAGATTATATGTCTAAGTCTTTATTCTTCATATGTAATTTAAAAGCAAGCTTTTTTTTATAAAAACTTCAATTGAATTTCAATAAAATTAAAGGCATGGCCTCATTGTTAATATTTAAAAAAAAAAATTTAATTGCATCAGTTACATAAGTATGATGATTACTTAAATTGTGACTCTGATAGCATAGCAACATTTATTGTAATTGGTTAGATTTTGTTAATCATCTTGTGATTTTATTTGCTAATCATCCAGTCTGGCGATATTCCTAATTAGGAAATTAAGCTCTAGAATAATCCATGTGTCGATCCTCATATCTGATTGGCTATTACGTACATCATACTGGCTTTTAATTCTGAACTTTAGCATCTTAAAAAAAAATTCTTTTAATAATTATTAGATAGTGCAAGTTTTCAAATAAGTAGTATAGAACATCTAGTTTTGTTAATTCCATTTAATCCTTTCAACCAACCCATTTTGCTAAAAGTAAATGAGACATCAAAAATCAGTTTTTTTTTTTAGCTAATATAAAATGTAAAGATATGCTGCTGTCAATTCAGTACAAGGCTATCATAAAATCACATTGTGTTAAGACAAGTAAGTATACAATGTATGCTGAACTTTTAATTTAATATTTTAATTAGTTTTAAGCTAACATATAGTATATTAAACCTACTGAGATCTTATATACAGGTTTATATAAAAAAGATCATAGCATGATAGTTAGAGTGGGAAATAATATAATATTTAGAATAGAACGTAGCATAATAGTTAGAAAGAGACATAGCACAATAGTACGAATAAGATGTAGCATTATAGGATATAATATAATAGTTGGAATAGGACATAGCATGATAGTTAAAATTAGATGTAGCACTTTAATAAAGAATATAGTGCAACAGTTTGAGCAGGACATGCTATGATAGTTAGAACAGAATGTGCATAATAGTTAGAACAAAATGTAGCACAATAGTTAGATTTAGGACATAATGCAATAGTCAGATTTGGGCATAGAATGATAATTTAGGATGTAAATTCAGAACAGATTCAGGAGCACTACAGTAGTAAAGCTTGGAATATAGCATGATAGTTAGATTCAGGACATATTACAATAGTTAGATTCAGAACATAACACAATAGTTAGATTTAGAACAGCATGATAGTTAATTTAATTTTTTTTTGTATTGTTTTTTTTTTATCTTTTTAATAAAAATTTTAATAAAATTTTTATTAGATCTGAACTGATTTTCGAGATTATGAACACAAAAATAAATTAAATAAATATTTAATTTTTTTTTAAATATTAATGGTGAGGCCATGCCTCTATCTTTATTGAATATTTAATTGAGATTTTACATAAAGTACA
>CAJVQA010003608.1:0-19099 GCA_910591915.1 Cetraspora pellucida | reverse complement strand
ATCTTTTCCTTATTTGTATTTTCTTGACTGTGGTCTTTGGTTACTATATTTCTTCTATCTTGTACTTTATTTCTGTAATTTGCAAATTCGCGTAACATGCCAATCAAAACCATTTTTACGAACGAAAATTAAACCCTTGCTTATGAGTAGGGTAATGGTGGGTTTGGAATTGGGGTGAGATATAGGTTATACCAAATTTCGCAAGAAATTTTTTTGTTAGAAGCAAAAATGTGATTCATAATCGAAATTTTGAGATATCATTTGGTTTTTATATTTCCCGTGTACAAATAGAAATTGCCAATATTTATTATCATGCATTTACGGTATTAAATTTATATTAATATTTCTCATTTATTTTAAAATCCATATAGTTCTCAAATAATTCTTTCAATTGCAAAGTTGATATTGGATTCAAAAGAGCGAGACACTGTTGCTAAAGATATGTTGGATTTATTATCACAATTATTAGTGCGTCGTAACGAATTTTTGAAAATGCAAGATAAACAATTGAAAGGAAATAATAATGTTGCACTTCGTCATACTTCAAGCATAAAACTAGAAAGTGCCTTGCTAGTAATGTTATGCTCTCCAGACCCTGAAATTTGTTTAACTGCTGTAAATTGTTTTGGCCAATTATGTTTGGAAGCTGAACTTACTTCTGAAAGTCTTACTAATGATATGGAAGCTCCACCAGAGTTTCCACCTTCACAAATGACTATCGTTGATAATATATACATTTACAAAGAGTTGTCTACTGTGCCATATCCCATACCTGGTAGAATGGCTCAACAAAGACGAATTAGGAAATTACTGAGATCAATGACTCAGCCTAATGCTGGTAATCTTGGTGCATGGGAAGAAGCTTGGTCTAGATGGCAATTCCTAACAAAATTAATTGTAAAGGCTGTTCATGAACAGAATCAAGACCTCTTGCAACAGGTACTAAGTGTATAAAAACAAATAATTTAATTTTTATTCTCCTTTAAAAATTGTATGAATTGCTATTGTTATTTGATCTATGGCGTGGATAAAATTTAATAAATAAATTATTTATTTTATTTTATTTTATTCATTTTTTTAACGAGTATTACTCATCTCTTTTTAATTCATATTTATTATAGGCCCGATTAACTGAATGGTTAAACTATACAGGATTTCTTTCAGCATTGGGAGGGTGTTGTGTACATGAACGATTACGAAACACAAATCCTCGCTTTGGCGAATTTTCTCGTCGTGTTTCTGTTTCACCCAATGATTATTACGCGATGGTTGAAAAATATGTTCAAGAGATGGTCAATCTTCTCGTGAGCGATTCTAATTATGTCCGTGAAAGTGTTAAGGACATTCTTGGTAGCGAATTAAGCCCTCGCTTATATGTGATTTTATTCCAACATCTAGATTCCATTGTGTCTCATTTTTTTGATAGTGATGGGCAAGCGACCCCAAATGAGAGATTTACATTATTCGTTGAACAAGCGATATTAGTTTTAAAATTAACATTGGAAAGGATATATGATCTATCTGAAAATTTGTATGCATGTGATGTTGGGAATTTAGTACTTTCTTTTGCGAGGTATTTGAATAGGCTAAGTGCTAGTCCATATTCATTAAAGATTAAAAAACGAATGTGTATACTTGTAGAATTATTAATGGAAAAAAAGGATTATGTGAGTTTGAGGATGGAAATTAAATTAAGGAATAGGTTATTGGAAATTATTATTGAATGGACTTCTGATTACAATGTGGTAATATTTTCTTATGCTGACTGCTTTTAATCACTATTTCATGTTTTGCTTACATATTTCATTTTTTCTTTAAAAAAGAAACCGGACAGCCAGAATGGTTCTGAACAAGGCATGGGTGGTGGTGCTAACAGAAATGAACGTATGCACCGTGACTTGGACCAAGCATGTTTAAAAACAATTGTTGCATTGTTGCATCAGTTACCTCTACAACCCAGTGAAATAATTCATGATGGAGATTTGAGCCAAGTTAGATCGAGATTGTTTCAAAAATATTTTAATTTCTTTATAAAGTTATTGAATCGTTGTAGGATTTTAGAAGTAAGTTTTAAAAAAAGGAATCTGTAAAATTTAGTGAAAATCAAATTTTGAATTTTTTTTTTTGAATTTAGGCCATCGATAGCGGAACGCATTCCGCAAAAAATAATGAAGATTTGCAAATGTTGCTTTCGAAGGTATGCAAAATAAAAAAAAACTTTTTGAAATAGTATCACGATTAATCTTAACCTTTTTTAAAAAATTTTTCCAATAGTCTAAAGAATATGTAAAAGATCTGGGTCCGTTAAAAGATTACACGATATTAGCGTTGTCAAAACTTCTGAGTGCCAATGTAGATTCTGGGCTGAGATATTCGATTTCAATGGCATACCATGAAGATACTAAAACTCGAACCGCATTTGTACAAGTATTGACGAATATTTTAAATCAAGGTGCAGAGTTTGAAGGACTAGGTGAAAATGCTGTAAAGGATCGTTACGAACGGCTTGTTGATGTAGGTGATAGCAATGATTGTTTTTTAAATAATTATATGTGAATTAAAGGTGTATTTATTTTTGTTACTATAGATGGTAACAAATTCAGATTTTGAAGTGGCACTTTCGCTTTGTGAAGCATGCCCTCAGAGTGATTCGGATGAACTTGCGCGTGTTTTGATTGCAGTGTTTGATTCAAAAAATAAAACGATACCATTTTTAAGCTATTTAATCGAGAGAGAAGTGTACAATAACTGTAATTATCATTATCTATATTGTAGCTCGTAAATAATAAATTTATTAAGATTATATTAATCATTTTTAATGCAGCTCATGAAGAAGAAATATTCCGAGGCACTAGCTTTACACTGAAATTATTATGTGCATTTGCTAAAGTCCATGGTGGAGAATATTTGAAAGAAACGCTTCAGCCACCCATAAATGACTTACTATCGAAACCTGAAGATTTTGACTGTGACTTAAATCCAGGAAAATATACAGCTGCTGAGATTGAAAGAAACAAAATAAATTTAAAGGCCACAATTGATGTATTCTTAAATGCAATTTATTCTTCTCATATGATGCCAAAGTATGCTAATATATTTGTATATGTGTGTGAATTGACACCCATTTCTCATTCTAATATTTTTTTCTGTATATTGATATTATTTAGTTCACTTCGACATGTGTGCTATAATATTTCTAGAATAGTTGAAATGAAATACCCGTTAAAAAAATACACAGCAGTTGGAGCATTTATATTTCTAAGATTTTTTAATCCTGCGATTGCTTCTCCAGATAGTGAAAATCTTTGTAAACCTATTGAAAGTCAAAGGGTTAAGCGCGCATTATTGTCTGTTACAAGGGTTGTCCAGACTATTGCTAATAATGGTGTTAGAAAAGAACCGCATATGAGTGATCTTAATGATTTTATTATTGAAAATATTTCGAAAATGAATGCTTATTTAGAGAGAATTTCCGTATGTTTAAAACAATCTAAAGAATTTTATGATTTTCCAACTATATAATTCAATATATACATATATATTTATATTTTTTCAAAATAATGTAGCAATTACCAATATCTACACCAACTTCTGAACTTAACAGCATTGATGCACCACCCAGAAGACTGGACGACATTGATCGGAGGATGTTACATAAACTTTTACATGACAATCTCGATAAGATGTATAAAGAACTTCAGAATCGTCGTTCTAAGTCTTTTGGACAGCCTAATGATGAATCAGCTCAGGCAATTGCACTAGCAAATCAAGCAACATTGGATCGAATAGCAACCTTGCTAGCACAATTAGGTCTCCCAATGGAATCTCAAAAGAAAGAATCTTTTAATGTTAGCGTTCAATCATTTGCGCCAAATAATCACTTCTTTCTCGAATTTATGAAAAGGAATGCTCTTAAAAGCACAGAATCGATTATCAACAAGAATATATTTTATGAAGGTGGATTATCTCTGGTAAGTTATTGTATATATGTATTTAATTTTTAATACTCACTTGATGATATGACGTCTATGCTTGAATAATACGGATAATATTATTGTTATAATATAGCAACGACGCCCAGTGTTTTATTATATTGCTAGACGTCTTGATGTCGAAGCTACAGACATTGAATTGCTGACGTATCACGTACTTCACGTAAGTTATAAATCCTTATGATATTATGCTTAAAATTTAATGTTTGAATTGGTTACAATCAGTGTTGGGCTGACCAGACCAGTTTGACCATTTGACCAGACCAATTTGACCATTTGACCAGTCTGGTCAAAGAATTTTTACTGGTCAAATCGGTCAAATAGCATTTTGAATATAATTTATTATATAATAAATATATTATATTTATATAAATAACTTGACCAATTTGACCAGTTTGACCAATTGACCAATTTGACCAGACCAATTTGACCAGCAATTTTTTGCTTGACCACTGATTTGCCCAACACTGGTTACAATATATTTATTTAATAAAACTTACATTCAAATTTAATTAGACCATCGAATCACACATGGCCAGACCATTTGAAATTTTAATAGACCTAACCAAGTTTGGTCCATCTAATGAAATCCAAGCTCAATGGGTTCAACACTTTGTACAAGTATTTCCATATGACGCTATCGAAAATCTATTGGCTATATATTTGTATAATCCCAACAGTGCATTCAAAAAGTTTGCAAAAAAGTTGGCAAGACCATTAACTCCTAATCTCGTAAAAAGAGTACATTTTTGTTGCTCATTAAATGAACTTTCTCAATATATTGCTCATAATGATATGAGGTTACCAAGAACAACAAGTATGTGGTTTTTTTTTTTTATATGATATATTGTTTATCTAAAGAGGTTGTGATAAATTGATAATGAGTTGAATACACTTTATAGCTCAACTTGACACGGATTCTAGTGTTACCTATTCGAATGTTAATAGGGTATCACATTACAGATCACAGGTTCCTGTAACTATGAAGATTAGCAATGAACATGTTCAGGTTTTGACGGTAAATATCATTCAATTAACATTTCAATTAACTCGTTATTTGTCTTTTTAAATTAAATTATTAAATTTCTTTTTGATAAACACAGCTACGACGTCAAGAACTATTTAATGGGCTAAGTTCAACTCTTAATGATGTTTATCAAATCTCAGAGATTGACGATGTGGCTAACTCGTCTCGTAGAAATAATGAAGGCGAGTTTATTATTAAGCAGGACCGTGGTAGACCATCAATTGCGTTCACTAGTCCGGGAAAAGAACTTATCATGCAGGCTATCAGAACTTCAAAGGTTTGTATGTGGTCGATTTTTTGTTTGTTTTTATTTTCAGAGTTTAAAGTTTTTTCTTGTAATTTGAAATAGGCAAGATACCAAATAGTTAGACCAAATACGGTGACCGAAAGTGTACTTAGACCAAATGGTGTTCCAGGCACCCTGTTAAATATGGCATTATTAAATATAGGAAGCGATGATCCAAATCTAAGACTGGCAGCTTACGATCTATTGGTGGCTTTAAGCCTCAACTTCAATTTTGACGTCGGTAACCAGCTACTTAGTGCTAAAGGTACATGGATTTTAAGTTCCATATTCGCCAGTTTTTAGGATTAAAATTAAGGCTTTTTTAAAACTTTAAGATCAAATAACTTTTAATCTTTAAGTTTTTAAAAATAATTTTATTGCCACCATGTTCGTCGATTCAAATCCAGTCACAGGTAAAGCTCGGTCAAATAAGTGACCTACAAATGATTAGACATAGATCTAACCAATTGTATGACATCTAAGGTGTGTCACTTATTTGACCGAGCTTTATCTCGTAACCCTCTGATTGGTGGTAATAAAATTATTTTTTAAAAACTTGTAATAAGAGTTATCTGATCTTAAAGTTTTTAAAAAGTAAGCTCTAATTTAAATTTTAAAATTGGTGCATACGTAAAAAGGTTTCTGGTTTTAAATATTGTAATGGTTGTTATGAACATCATTTCTAATTTTTATAACATTATTATATACAGGATTGTGCATACCTGCAAATAATATTACATTTGTTCAACAATTAAGTGAAAGGCTTGCGATAACAGAAACGCATCTAACTTTGGAATTTCTTACGGAAGTGTTCGTTGGTTTCAGCAAATCCAATCCATCTCAAAAACATTTGTGCCTTCAGTATATGGCACCTTGGCTTGCTAATTTAGCATTTTATGGTAAAAATGGATCTGAAACTCAGAATAGTGTTGCCGATACGAAACTGATCTTGCATAAATTAATTGATTTAACTGTTCGAGAAACAGAGGTATAAAAGTTTTGCTAGATATTAAGCTTATCATTTATGCTTAATGAATGTAAAATATGAACGTTTGATTTACTTCGTAATCTTTTATTTGGTATAGATGTACACTGCAGTTCAATCGAATATATGGCACACGTTGAAAGGAGTTGATGAAATTACAAATTTAATAATTGATACATTTGTAGAATATGCCGTTAAAGTTGGCATTGGAACTGCCCAAGCAGAAATAGTCGCGAACACGATGATTACTTTGTCATCGATGAATGTTCGTGGCAAAATTATTGCACGACTAAGAAATGTAAGAACTATATACAATAAGAATATTTTTTTAAGTGTTGATATATATATTTACACTTGTATGTATTAATTGAATTCAATTTGTAATTTAAGACTATTGCGAAGACATCGCAAGATCATACGAGAAATCTGACAGATAATCAAGCGTGGACTGAAATTGCCATTTTGATTAGATTTAACTTGATGTTATCATTTAGCAATCGTGTATATGTTCAAATCTACTTACCCGAATTGTTCCATATTATTTCTATACTAATCGCGACTGGACCACCGTTAATTAGAGCATCAGTCCATGGTCTTATAGTCAATTTAGTTCAATCGTTATGCACAGCACAACCTTTAGCACCTGATAATTATAGGAGATTAACACTATTATTGACTGAGTTGTCTGAACCTAATTTTAAGTTCTTTTTCGGATTAAATCATTCTCCTGGCAATGCTTTTTTGATCTCAGCAGAGTCTACGCGTGACATGCCAGATACTATGCCTCTTAGTTCTTTAGAAACTGTAATTCAAGCATTGTTGGAAGTCATTATTTGTGGTGCACCTTCTATTGGTAAATATTGCTTTTCTTATATAATAATTGAAATTTAATATTGGTTATGCATTTTTTAACGAACTTTTGTAATAGATATATCAAATGCGTGGAGGGCACGATGGATGGGACTCGTTGCAAGTACAGCTTTCCAAAACAATCCTGCAATTCAACCACGTGCATTCGTTGCGTTAGGTTGTTTAGCACGTGAAGAGGTTGATGATGACCTATTATATCAAATATTGGTCGCATTAAAAAGGGCCTTGAACTCATTTTCGGAAAACGATTGTTCACTTATAATAAGCATAATCATGTGTTTAACAAAAATTGTTGAGAATCTTGATAAAGAATCTTTGTACCTTAAATATATGTTTTGGTTATCAATGTCACTAATCCAAATAGGGCATATACCAATATTTCCAAGTGCTGTGAACTTTCTTCAAGTTGTATTAAGATCATATGAAATGAATAACTTTTTTGCCACAGAGGATATAGCAACTGTACTGTTAAAAACAAGAAGGGAGTTAGTCCATGTATCTGAAGAAATGGATAGGGAAGCGGGAATTAATTATGAACATTTTTCATTTGCTATTGCAGCAGCTCTATTAAAGGGGTTGAAAAATCCATCAACAAAATCGAGTACCCATCAAGTACTAACTGCATTTTTGGATATTGCCTCAAAAGGTATAGATCCTAATTTAAATCTGATTCATTCTTCAATGCTAGGATATCTAGCGGCTTTATTACCATTATCTGCAAAAAATGGGGATATGAAAGAGTTGTTATGGTTGTGTGGAATATTTGACATGGACATTGATAACTCGGAATTATCTACTACATATTTCCCGATATTTGGAAAACTCGATATACCTGATAACCAAACAGCATTGCTTTTAGTTTCATTGATGGTTACTATGCTTCAGAATGCAGAACATGAGCCCGAACGATTGTTTTTATACGGGTTTCTGGCGGAAGCTGCGACTATGGTGCCAGAAGTTTTTTCTTTATTGTATCCTTTTCTTTTTGAGAAAATAATTGCATTATTAAATATTATTGGTTGATTTTTAAATATTCGAATTCTTTTATTGTTATTCTTTAACTTTTATTTTCATGTAGCTTTGATGTATTACAACCCAAAATGATTCAAATTGTCACGAATAGTGACACAATTGCGATATTAGATTCCGTGCAATCTATACTACTCGCTGTTGCTTCTGTACCGCAACTAGCAAGAGCACAAGACAATCATATTTCATATTTAGAAGAAGTCAAATTTAATCACTTGATGGATTGTGGATCCTTCCAATCAGTTACTAGGGAAAAGATGAAAAATAATGCTAGGTTGGCTAGTGAATTGGTGGAATGTATTATTAGTCCAGAATAATTGTTTATATTTATTAAAAAAAAAAAACAAAAAAAGGGAAAAATTGTATGTAAAAAAAAAAAGGTAAATAGGTGTAATAATGTATTTATTATATGAATTATTTTTTTATGGTAGTTCACCGTATAAAGATGTGATTCATTTATCTGTTACAACTAATGTTTTAAAATTAGATTTTATTTAAAACAGTTTTATGTATAATCATTTATTTTATTTTATGAAAAACTAGTTATTCGATTCAATCATTTATGCATTGCTGAATATTTTTAATTACATGCACATATAATAAAATTTAAAAATCAGATAAATTCTTCGCATAAAGCATCAAAGAATTGTAGTACGATAAATCGGCAAGTGTTTAAAAAACATGAACAATTTAAACTTTCATATTCCATGGCTAAGTTAAAAAAAAATTTAATGTAACCGCTAATTAATCCAAACCCTACTTATTGTGTAATTTATTAGCGTTAGCATCGTCGACTAGGGAATAGGATGAAACGTCGATGTTACCTTCACACATATAAAGAAATTATTTTACAATACCAGAGCATTCCGCTAGTACATCTCATTTTTATTATAATAAAATGGTGTTATAATCATAACACGTACTAGTGGTATTGAAAATAACTTTTTTGTGGGAACCATTTAATAGTTCACGTGATTTTGGCCTTACCATTAGGGTTAGATTAGCTTTGATTGGTTGGTAAGCACAAAATCACATGAATGGATCAGTCGTGTAACATCTACTAGACTAGTCATGGCAGAAAAATGTCGCGATCACGTGATCGACGATCAGTTTCCGACCCGGCCGATCATCGATCGTGTTACTATAACTTAATGTTACATCAAGTGAGGGATTATATCCATTAAACTTGAAGTTACATATAAAC
Organism: Cetraspora pellucida; assembly: GCA_910591915.1. Classification (NCBI taxonomy): domain Eukaryota; kingdom Fungi; phylum Glomeromycota; class Glomeromycetes; order Diversisporales; family Gigasporaceae; genus Cetraspora; species Cetraspora pellucida. The sequence goes on along the minus strand of CAJVQA010003608.1, from coordinate 9,706 downwards.
GGGATCCGTTGGGCGCTTCATATTAGTAAACGAACTTTTAAAGTTACTAATCATGATTTAACTACATCGTATTAACCTAATTCACATTGCTAACTTGCCTTTAAATACTTATTTTACAGAAGTTAATAACTTTTACATTTTTATGGAGTGTATAGATAAGTATATAATAGTTATACGTTTACACTAAAAAATTTTCACTAACAAACTATAAATTAATAGATCTACTAAGCAATGTAAAGTATTGCTCTCTTGCATAATAGATCACAAAAATTTAAATAATTAGTTCTCCTTATATCTTAATGTTTAAGAAAATAAATTAAACAATCTTAATGTATAATACGTCATATACCAATAAATCAAGTGCTACGTTTAAACCTTAAATTTATAATACACATCATACGCCACTGAAATCTGCAAATAACTTTTTATCTTATTTTGGCTCCCTGAAATCCATAGAGAACCTAATATCTCTACCCATTGTCTGGACTTGAGTTCCTTCACTCTGCTCCGGAAATAATTTCAGTTTAACTGATCACCCTGTGTGAATGACGAAGCGAGGGATTATATCCATAACATACATTTTAGAGTAAACACAAAATAAATAATTTTATTGTTGATTGACTACATCGTGTGAAGGATTAACGTGTAACATTGACGGTTCCTCATGTTAAAGAGACATTTAAATCAGTACAAAAAAAAAATTGATCTTTTACATGATTAATTCTTTTTAGAATTACTTTATTTAAAAAGCGCAGATTCTAATTCTATTTACTGTTTTTTTTTAACATAAACGTTTATTGCATTTGCAACTACAGATAAGAAAACACTAAAACTAATGATATTGAAGTAGAAAAAAAACCCCTTTTCAGACTCCAAATCACGATGTTGGTTGAATATCAATATAATAATACGATGGTCAACCTGATAAGATATTACCATAACCAGAAAGCTAATTTTTTATTTTTTGGTGGGTTCCAGGTTTGTTGCTGTTTTTTAGCATTTAAAGCTTCAGTGCAGGCAAGTGTCTCAGTAACAAGAGGTTGTTTTAAGGTCTTGTATACTTCAAAAAATTTGTTGTTATTAATATTTTCAGTCATAATTTTTACTAACATTTCATATACTTTCATATTTTCTATTAATTCTGCTTTCCTGCTTTCGATGATTGCGTGTTAAGCTGAAATAAAAGTTCTTATATTACTATTAAGTGTTCTTTCCGATCTTTCAACCTCTGAACTATTATTTTGGAAAACATTATTCTACAGATTATTATCAAAACTAATTCTCGGAAGGTTTAATGCACCAAATACAATTAGTGGATAATTATGTCATCTTTTTGTAGCAAGAAATCTGGGAAAAAAGCTAGGATTTTCCGTGGTATATTTATTTATTAGATGCTTACATATCAGGTAGGGGCTTTTAATAAAAACAGAACATGAACAGACCCAGATATTTGTATCAGTATGATATCTGTCTTCTGCATCAATACCTTTTTCTAAAGTGGCTTTTCAATCATGTTTAAATAAATCCTACCATGATGGAAGATTGCGATTATAGCAGTATCTTCGCCAAGTATATTCCATATCAGGTACTAATTCTTTTATAAGAATTTGAGTTAGGTAGTCAAAACGTGGTCAGTTGCAATTGTACTTGTAATCATATTTTAAAACACGCCAATGCGATTCAGTAATCATAGTAGTTCTGGCTATCGGCATGGTTTTAGAATAGGATGCTCGGACAAAAAGTGTCCAGTCCTTCTTGTTGTACCAGTTCACCCATAGATACCCCCATAGCTTAGAAAGATTCTTCTGCCGACAAAATTGGTAAGTTTCTAAAACACTTTGATAATAGATTTGTTCTGTTGTTAAAAAAATATCTTTATCTATCGAAATAAGTGGGTGTAATATTGCATGTCTTTTGATCATTTTTAATATTTTGTTTATAAATTCTTCAGGGCATAAAGCATTTTGTTGTCCATCCAGAAGCCAGGTCAGATCTATAAAGGTGAATTGTTGATATGCCTCATTTGCTTTTTGTACAGAATACTGACTTCTACAGGATTTTTTTTCTTTAGTTTACATTCGATTGCATGTTCTACATGTTAAAGACAAAGTTGGATTATTGATGTCTGGAACTATGCATTCTGAACAGCAGAAATTTCACCGGAATCTTTGTCCAAGAGCATGAATGATGGTAAAACCCCTTCGCTTCGCAAATTAACAAAAAACTCTTTAAGCACACCAATTCGGGTGTGTACAACATTGTTGGGATCCAAAAGAAGTTCTTCCGATGCCGCATATGTATCTACATATAAATACGCGAGTGGAACACTATACCCACCACAATTAATGTTTACTAAAAATAGTTCAAATCGTTCTTGATTCGTTTTGAATGTCGAATCAATAACGATTTCACTAATTTGATCTTTTTTCAAGTTATAAAAGAATGGGGTTGTGAATCCAAGTGAGTGTACAAAATCATTCTCTCGATATTGAATGACTTTGTATCCTACACTTTCTAGCTCTTTTTGTTCTAAGAAATTTTTTGCTGACTTTACTTGATTGCTTATATCAGATATGTATAGTTTTGCTGAAAGCTTGTGTGCCCAATAATAAACTTGTTGGTAAGTATGAATTGATGGGTCAATTAGATTTTTATCGCAAAGTCTTTTATAAAACTCAGCTTTTCGTGAGCTATAATTAATGTTTTGTGTTATTTAAGCTATAGCACTTGCTGATAAATTTGTTTCTCTATATGTAGGATGCTCATGAGCAATTAAATGCTTTATTGATATTTTAGCATCTGCTCACATAGGTCTATTTTGATTGTTATAGTGCCATGGCATGGATAGCATTCAATAGCAGAATGCACTTCACTTACCCGCTTCACAGGTTGTTCATCTGGTTTTTTATACTTACGTTCAAGCTTTTGTGTACAACCTAGATGGGCTGTTGCACATCCTATATATTGCCCATTTTTTTTATTAACATACAAGTATTGAAGCTCCCAATAATACCCTGATTCTGTTTGAAGAGGCACAATCATGATATTAATAATCTTATGAAATTTTTCAGCTTCTTCATTTTGGTCAAATTCAGGCAATAATATATTCTCATTAACTAATTCCCTTTCAATTTTTACTTTTATAGAAAATTTGACATGGTTATTTTTTTCTTCACTATCTTTGAAATTAACAGACACGAGTTCTTCAAGATCACCAAAATCATAAAAAAGTTCGTCTTCATTATTTTCGTTGTCAATTCCGGTTTCATCACTTTCATCATAATTTAGGATCAATGGCGAAGTATTTTCAGCAATAACAGCTCTGGCATTTTGCCTACTTTGGGCTGAAGATGAAGTACTTTTAGCAACGACAGCTCTAGCATTTTGTCTACTTTTTCTATCCTGTTCATTGCAAAGGTTACATCTGGTAAATGTTACTGTCTTACCCCCGGACTGCTTTGTAAATTCAATGACTGGTTTAGTTTTTTTACAACGGGAACAATATTTGCTTTCATCAGCATTGACAATAATATTTTGAGTATCCATTTTCTAGTTTATTTTATTTGTATTTATTTTAATGTGTTTATTTTTATAATTTATGAATATTGCAATTCTAAGATTACTAATATACTATAATGATACTATAATTGTTAGAAAAGCGAAACATACACTAAGAAAGGATTGGAATCCTTCCTCAGTATTTATATCTCTAATCTTACTTAATAAGGGTGTTCAAGTGCCATGAATGATTATTACACGTATCTAAATGCTAATGTTTCGATTATTAGTTGACAGCAAAAATTATTGACTGTGGCATAGAAATGTCGCATTACATAGCGGCAATGCTATGCCGCAATTCAGCAATTTTTTTGTCAATTATTTCCAATTATCATAAACATACAATGCTCATGCTACATCATATTTTTGAGCAAAACTGAAATATAAAATGGTCATGAATGATTATATTTACACGGTATCGTGTCCATATGAACTTCAGCAATACCTTGCCACAAATATATTATCACGGCGTTCTACTTAGCCACATGCATTACTTTGACATCTTTTATTCGTTAATTACTATAATATTTTGGTTGTGATATGTAATCGATTAAATGCTTGAGTTTTATAAATTAAATTGCAGTCTCAAATAAAAAAAATAAAAAAATCATATTTAGTAGTAATTCTAGTACTGCCGCAATTTACTTTAGCAATACCTTGCCATAAATATATTATCGCGGCGTTCTACTTAGCCACATGCATTACTTTGACATCTTTTATTCGTTAATTATAATTGGATTTTGGTTGTGATATGTGGCAATCGATTCAATGCTTGAGTTTTATAAATTACAAATGCAGTCTCAAATAATAAAATAAAAAAATTCTAGTACTGCCGCAATTTACTTCGTGACATGAATATGTTCTAGAGTAATATTGCACAAAGATTGCTTTTAATTTAAGGGTTTCGAACTTATAAAATAACTAGAAAACATGAATGTACATGTAATAACATTTGCGTCACTAACAGTCTCTATAAATGCATGTATATATCCGGAATATATATATTTTAATAATGTACTTATAACTTTGTACGGACATCATTTATAATTTATTTATTTAAATAATATAAATTTATTTATACTTTTCTATCAAGCTAGTTGCGTAAGATTTATAAGGACTTATTGAATGTATACATATGTATTATTAAAATTTTGTTGCTCACAAATATCGATATTAGTTGCTGTATAAAGTTATCATGACACAAATCTGGGTCGATCGATGATAGGCCGGGTCGGAAACTGATCGTCGATCACGTGATCGCGACATTTTTCTGCCATGACTAGTCTAGTATGTAACATCGACGTTTCCTCCCAAGTTCGATCTAAAATAAATGCAAATACATGATTGGCTAAAAACTATTTCCAACCAATCACAAATTTGCATTTATTTATTTTAGATTTCTGATTCCCAGTGTGATACTTGAAATTTGCTGATCACAGTAATTTGAAAAGCGTCATAACGATAAAGTAATAAAACCTTAATCTAGGGTTAGAGCTATGACCGAGTAGGGCTTGTATTATATCAAAATTTTGCGAGGACTCTTTTTTATTAGTGCGCAGAGGTGGCTTCATAGAGTGTCGATTGTCTGAAGAGATCTGATTGGTGCACCTACATGTCTAATCGTAATACAGTAATAGTAACATGAGATATCGGCAATCAAAGCGCAATGTTTATGTTATTATTGGCATGTTACAATTAGACATGCGCATATGAAAATAACGTATTTTCATGATCTAATTTCAAGTGATTCCTTAGTCTTTATCTATGAAACATGCTCTAACCTTAACCATAAAAAAATTCTAATTTAGCGTACGCGTTCCCTAAATATGGATAGTAAAAGAATAATAATTAAACAAATAAGAAAATAAAAAACGTGACAAGAAATGTGTGATTAAAAAAAAATGAACGTAGGATTTGTTTCCACCTTTACAATGTGTGTACAACAGACAAAATTGTACAATTACACGGGCTATCAAACTGAATTTGGCACTACAAAGGATAATAAAAAGGCATTTGAATTGTTTTTAAAGTCGGCCGAAGGTGGTCATTCATATGGTCAATATAGTCTTGGATCATATTATTATAGTGGTGATGGTGTTGCTAAAGATGATAAGAAAGCATTTTATTGGTGTTTGAAATCTGCAACAAGTGGAAATTCTAGGGGACAAACTATGATTGGAATAGGTACTATTAAGTATGAAAAAAAAGCGTTTGAATTATATCTAAAATCTGCAGAAAACGGCAATTCACACGGGCAATTTAATCTTAAAGATGAAAAAAAAACGGTTGAATGGTATTTAAGGTCGACTAAAAGCGGTAATTCAGATGGGCAAAATAATCTTGCATACTGCTATAAAAATGGTGTAGGTACTGTCAAGGATAAAAAGAAAACATTTGAATGGCTAATGAAATCTGCCATAAGCGGTAATTCTCATGGACAATGTATTATGGGAGGTTATTATAAAGATTGTATAGGGGTTTCTAAAGATGATGTAAAAGCTTTTGAATGGTTTTCAAAGTCAAGTGAAGGTGGCGATTCTGATGGGCAATTTAATCTTGGAATCTTATATGAAAATGGTATAGGAATAAAAAAAAAGGTATTTGAATGGTATCTAAAATCGGCTAAAAACGGTAATCCTAATGGGCAATGTAATCTTGGGCATTGCTATAGGAATGGTATAGGTGTTGTTAAAGATGAAGTAAAAGCATTTGAATGGTTTTTGAAATCTGCAGAAGTAAATAACTCCACTGGACAATTAAATGTCGGATATTGTTATCAATTTGGTATAGGCATTGAAAAAAATGAGACAAAGTCATTTGAATGGTATTTAAACTCCGCTGATAAAAATGAACCGAATGGACAGAATAATGTTGGACATTGTTACGAATATGGCATAGGGATTGAAAAGGATGAAAAGAAAGCATTTGAATGGTATTTAAAATCTGCCGAAAACGATAATTTAATTGGTCAAGTATCTGTTATCGGAATGGTATTGGAATGCCTCAAGATCAAAAAAAGGCCATTGAATGGAGTCAAAATTTAGAAAACATCTGATATAAAAACCTAATAGAGAAAGTTTTGATATTGACAACTTTATAAAACAAAGCTAATGTTGTTAGTCAAAATTGTTTTTGCCAATGTCAAAATTTTTCTAAATTAATTTTGTTTAAATGTCTAAATATCTAAATTAGGTTTTATTTATGTTTTAATAGTGATTTTTTAAAAAATGACAAAGTTAAAGTTGTCTAAATTCAATTTGTCTAAATGCCTAAATGTCTAAATAATTTCGACTAACAACACTAAACAAAGCATGCATAAAAATGCACCATCCATACCTTTGATTCCATTTAATGATCTAAAAATTATAAGAATATTGGGAAAGGTGGATTTGCAACAATATGCTCTGCTGAGTAGACACATTATTTTGAAACGAAAGAATTAAGACAATCGTTGCGCTGAAAATATTTAATGGATCAGCAAAAGACAGTTCTGAATTTATGAAAGCGGTATAATAAATTTTCTCTGTGTCCCGTATTTTTATTTTTATTCTAATAAAAAAAAAATTTCAATTTATGTAGCTAAATGCATATTATGAGATTGCAATCAAAAATCCTACATTTTTGTAATGCCATGGAGCATCAAGAGATGAAACTACCAGTGATTATCTACTGGTTATGCAATATGCCCCAGGTGGGTCCTTACGTCAAAATCTTAATCTTGTTGCACAAATGAAATGGAAGGAAAATTTAAATCTTTTATTCTTTATAGCATCTGATCTTAAATTAATGCATTCTCATAACATTGTTCATTGTGACCTGCATAGTGGCAATATATTGCAAAATGATTATGCAGTGCATATATAGGTGACTTAGGACTTGCTATTACAATCAATAATGTATTAAAATCAAAACACGGTATTTATGGAGTCATACCATATATTGCACCCGAAGTATTAAATAATAGATCATATTCTACAGCGTCAGATGTATATTCTTTCGCTATTATAGCGTATTAAATGTCTCTGGTAATCTAACATTCTGCATGGTTTAAGTCCAGCAAAATTCCATCGCACGTTCCAAAGGTAATAGCTAAGCTGATTATGAAATGTTGGGATGCGAGACTAAATAATAGACCGACTTCTGAAGAAATACATGACATCTTAAGAATATTGAATGATGATATTTTAAAAGATAATTTCACAGAAATTGTCGCTCAAATTAAAGAATGCGAAGAAACGTTTAATAATCTTTCGAAATCTGACGGACTAACAACATATTACATCCTAAGGAAGAATATACTAGCAAATACATTGAATATACTGGTCATCAATTACCGATAAATACATTGGATTATGATGAAAAACTTGGTGTATTAGGTAACTTCCCATTATTTTCAAGTATTTCGATATTTGTTTAATGTTTTAATGCTTCTTTATATACAATATATATCTGTATATTGCAAATTGAAAGATAATATACAATATGTACAGCAGAAAGATGATGTCTTTATAATTGCTAGTCATATCGATTGAAAATTACAGGAGTCTACATTTTAAAGTTGCTAGGGTTATGTAATGTCTACGGTTAGTTTTTTCACACTAATCATTTAAATCACTATATAATAACGGCCATTATTAAATGAAATTTTGGATGCCTTTACAGGAAAAAATTCAACATTTACACAAAAGTATTGTCATATAGCCAATTATTTAACGATGGGCCTGGACCTTGGTAATTTCGAACTTTTTGTGCTTTTCTATTGAAATAATATAGAGAAATCTTTAAAAAATATATTATATGTATACAGTTTATTAATTTAATCCTGTATAAGCTTTTTTTATATCTATGTATTAATATTAAATTTTAAATTGAGTTAATTATCAGAATTACATTGAAAATTGATGTATTAGTTCTAACTTTCTGTGATAGCACTGTAATCATAAAGTATTTATAATTTCAGCCAATCATGAGCAAGACATTCATTTTATTTTTTTTTAAAAAAAATAAAACTTGATATCACACTTCTCAAATTTAAACTTCGATCTGACACAGTTATTTTTAATATTGTCAATATTGTATAGATTTTCAAATATTTTTGTCTTGAAAAAATCAGTGTTTAATTTAAATATCTATTACAGTATAAGCAATTTAAACATAAAGTATATTATAAGAAATTTAACCCAATAAAAAAAATCATAAAAAATCTACAGAAAATATATCATTGTTACAGTTTTGGTATATTTACTAGATATTTTTTATATATTTAAAATGACTTAAAATGTTGAGTTTTTCCAACATTTTTATATATTTACTGTATAATTACTATATAAATACATTTTATATAGTAAGTACAAATCATTAAGCCAAGTAAATGTCTTGCATTTAGAGAAAAGAATTTTATATATATTGGTTAAAAAAAAACTTGCATTTACAGAATAAAGAACTTACACTTATTTTATAAGTTCCAATTAGGGTCAAGACTATTTTATTGCACTTAGAAAGAACTTGTGCTTAGAGAACATGGACTTAGAGAGAGTTGACAGTATCTATTGCAGATAATTTAAACATTTATTAAGATATTCTCACTAAAGAAAAATGGCTCAACTTATATGTAATAACCAAAGGAATTTAACAAGTATATATTTAATATGTAGAACATTAAAGCTATCTACAGTCAATCGGAAACCTGTGCTGGCTTAAAAGTTCCATTATACAGCATATTCGTTATGTCAACATGATAGACCTATTTCAAGTCAGATTTTTGGGTTACTAATTTCTCTACCACTTCATATAGAAGTACCAGTAAATTAATCAATACCATAGCAATAGATATTCCGATAGGTGAATAATAAGTAGGACCAGATTTTTAATAGTGATAGCCATTAGTAACATCGTGATTATAGATGCTGGTGAAACTGGCGGAACTCTTGGTGAATAGTGGTGAAATTGGTGAAACTGGTGAAAATTTATATAACAGCCAATCAGATTTTAGATAATCACCAGTTTCACCAACATTATTTAGCATCTATAGGAAACGTTGATGTTACACGATTGATTTTACACACGGTGTGAAAAATTTTTTTACAATACTTGAACAATCTTGATCAGTCAGCTAGTAGATGTTATGATTATAATCCAACACCATTTT
>CAJVQA010003607.1:0-19099 GCA_910591915.1 Cetraspora pellucida | reverse complement strand
TTGTAATTTAAAAAAGTTTTATAAGTAGTATATTTCAATTTTATATGAAAATTTCAAAATACCATATAAAACTATATAAAAATGATCTATGTACTCTCTACCCTTAAAAAAAGAAAAAATAATTCGTAATAGTGTTTATTTTGACCCATACCAATCTTTAAATATAATTCCTCTAAAACCTTTATCTTTAAAACGTCAAACACAACTATTTAAAGATATTCGACCATATATACACGATCCTTACAAAAATGAACTGTGCTTTGCTCTGGGTAAGTGTGATGAAAATTAATCGTAAATGGGTTGTTGTCCAGCAACACCATGCTTAGAGTATATAAAAAATATATACTCTAAGCATGGTTTTGCTGGACAACAACCCAAATGGATTTTTTTTAACTTTGCTGTAAATGCATATGCTACATACCGGTACATATTTGCCCTTTATAAATTCCTTTTTAGAGTAGAAGTATCGTTTAAATAAAAAATACTGCGTATAAAATTATAAAAAATTTTAATATCCTAACATTAATTAAGAAGTTTATTATAAATAATTTACATGGTTAGGAACATAGTGTAATAAAAATCTCAATAACCGTTAGAATGTCTCTAAACCTCATTTTGCTGTGTACTGACCCAAATCAGTTCTCACTAATGTTAAACATTTTAAAAATATTTATGAATAAAGGGTTGTACTTTAAACGTATATAACTAGATATACTAGCAGTTTAAGCCAATATATATATAAAGAATCTTTATTCTTGTGTTATATTAATGCAAAAGTATACAGTCAACACAATCTGATCTGAACCTTATTAAATTCTTTGAGAACTGACCAAAAAACTCCAGAACATTTGTAAATTTTATTATAAAGTTCAGGAACTCCTAAAAATTTTTACATATAAAAATCCTTAACGAACATTTTTGTCGGAATAGAGAGTGTTGACTGTATACTATAGTATCAAAGTAAATGATAACTTAAATAATCTAGAAAGGAATAGATATTGCAAAAAGTACATACTACAGTATTTTCTAAAAATAAGTGTTGATTTTTTTTTTAATTATTATAGAAATGTATATAATTACTTTTAATCTTGTTAAATAAATCAAATCATAACAATAATAACGACAAGATAAATAGATTCCCATCTTAATTACCCATTAAACCATTCCGAAAACAAAAATACAAATCGCAACAGCTACTAGTAAGGACCAAAACATAGATTCTATCCTAACAGTATTCGAAGAAGGACGACTAACGGAAGCGGTAGTACTGGGTTTAGGATGTTGATTATAAGTTGAACGAGTACGCGAGACAGACATTACTTTTGAAGTCACTGTGTTAGCTATTGAGGGAGCACTATTTGTCAATTGTGTTTTCGGAAGTGAATTAGTAGTTGGTGTGGTTAACATTTGAATTGTGACCGGTGCCGTGGTCATCATTTGTATAGATGTAGTTGGTTTTAAAGTGGTAGCTTTAACTGTATTGGTGGCGATGGAAGTGAATGGAATGTTCGCAGTGGTACTAATGGGGATGGCGGTTGTAGTTTCAATGGGAGTGGTTGAAATGATCTTTATGGTGTCGACGGAAGTTGCTTGAATGTTTTTGATGGTATCGACGGAGGTAGTGGCTGGAATGTTTTTGATGGTATCGATGGAGGTGGCCGGAATGTTTTTGATGGTATCGATGGAGGTGGCCGGAATGTTTTTGGTAGTGCCGAAGTTTATGGTTGGAATGGATGCAGCTGAGATTGTGGGAGTAGATGGAATGTTTAAAATCTTTGAGGGCGATTCAACACTTGAAACAAAGAGTGAATTCTGCGGCACCTAATAATAAAGGCAGATTAAATTTAACGATAGTCAAATTTTCGTTTATACTTATATTGTAATACCTTATTATTTGATGCTATTTGCGTAAACCGTGCCACTTCTTGTTGACTAAAGGGCAGAGACTTTGCCGTGACTGGAACGTAAACTGTCACAACATTGGTAACACGTTCAATTACTGTCACAACATTTTCATGAGCTTCAGTATAAAAACCATGGAATAGATGAGAGCGCAGGTAAAAAAAAAACACGATTTAAAGGCTTGTATAATTTTAAGGTAAAACTTACCAATCGCAAGACTATCAATACATGATATCCATAGAAATAAAGAAATTGCGAAAAATTCTATTTTACGCATTTTAAGTTATATTGAATTTAGCGTTTATTTTATTTTATTGAAAATTTATTATGGTAAAAAAAACATTTGAAAGAATTTTTCTGTTAGATTTAAAGGAAATAAAATTGTAATATATTTTACTTTACTAATCAAAAGATTGACTTTAATTTAATCCATTCATTTTACGCCTATACATCATGACTTAAGAAAAATTTCTTTGACTATTAGTAATTAAAATAAAAAAAATTATGATTGATGACATTTTTTTATACACATCTATTGTAATATACAGTATATACAAGTGTATATATGAGTTAAATTTATGATTAAATTGATTCGTAATTCAGGCAAGTTTAACCGATAAATATAATTTTAAACTCAAAAGTTTGTACACTTTCAGTTTTATTCATAAAATACAATCTTGCCTACTTCTTTGAAGAAGAGATCGTGTTATATAGGATTCGGATGGTTATAATTTGAATGTGAAAATCTTCTTACATAATATACAAATTCTGGAATTCTGGTTGGCTATATACGAATTCACAAGGGATGAATCAGTAGCAAAATTTTTTCGTTACTCTTATAAAATGTTCAATTAAGTGTGCTGGAAAAATTTTACAAAAAGAACATTTTTTTTTTCAACTACGATCACTCAAAACTTCACTACTCAAGCTTTTACTATAGGATGAGCCTATCGCTATTCCTTAAGAATCTGACGTTTGACAAGATTAAATCAGTCGGCTGCGTCACTTAATGCAGTTAAGTCGCGCCGACTTCTGACTAGGAATTTGAAAAAGGAAAAAGTGATTTCGGTGCTCAAGTTGTTTGGACTTTTTTTTTTGAATGTAAAGACAGCAAAAAAAAAAAAAAAAAAAAAAGTTCTATTCAACCAATACAAGCCATGAATTCTCAAGCCTACTACGACAATAATAGCTTTTCAAATCTAAGCTATTCGCTATTAAAAGTTTTGTCCTTTGCCGTTGTCTTAAATATTACACCTTTTCTCGGTACCTACATTAAAATACCGTATATGCCCATGACAAATTATTAAAATCGATTAAACAAATATAACAAATATAACAAATATACATTATACACATTCATATATACATAGTTCATTAAAAAAAAAGTGAGCATAAAGATGTCCCAAAGAGGTTGGTTTTAACGTGTAATAAATTATAGGTTAAGGTAAGGTTTTTTTCATTAAATTTTATGATGTGCGTATGGATCAGATCCCGTAGAATCACTTCTAGATGAATTACCAATATTTCTGAGATCACGTTTACGGAAATAATTTTCTTCAAGTTGCTCTGCGAAACGAGAAGCCACTCTAGCAAAATATGCCTACGAATAAACAAATTTCGTATTTACCAAATTTTTTAAATAATAAGAATAACCTATTTATTGTACTTACTTCAAATAATATAATTACACCTGCTATAACCCCAAAAACTATGATCCTCGCAGTTTCTATATTATTACAAACACCTGGAAGATTTTCTGCGACCTTTCCATATGCAGAAGAGGTTGCATTCTCAGCTATATTACTAACAACTGGAGTACCAGACTGTGATTGATTTATATCTGAAACTGTGGAATTAACTTGCGATTGACCATTATATATACATCTATCAATCGCTGTTTGTTTATTTTGAGTTAAATTGACGATATTGATGATGGAAATAACAGTATTAACTAAGACAAATCCCCATAACATTGTGGCGAAAATACGGACTGCTCCTGCTGCACTCTTTATTAAAAAAAAGTACATAAGTTAGTATCAAATTCAAAGACTTTGAGAAATAAAGTAAAGAACTTACAAAGAACGAACCGACGATCCCAAAGAAAGAGACCAATGCCATGATAATGTATGCAATACCAAAAACCAGTGTAAGACCTTTTGACATATCAGGCGCGTACACTAATTTCGAAAAAATATATATATATATATGAGGAAAAAGAAAAACACGCGTCTTATACATGTTATTTGATTACCTTCTGGTTTCCCTAGGTAACCCACTGCTGCTCCAATAGCAACAAACTGAAATAGAAAAAAATAGTGTGAAATAAGTGATAATTGATTAAATCTTTTTTTTTTATGTAATAATTTTTTATGTAATAATACTTACCAAACAAAGAACAGCGAGGATTATAGTGCCAACCCGAATAGGAATACTAGAAAAAAATCAAGTCAACAATTTTATGAATGAAATGTTTTATGGAAATAATAATAATTCTCATAATTCTCTTCCTTTTCACTTTTCCTTTTTATTTATCCAAGTTTTTTATTTAATAAAGAAGCATGCCGATCAAATCGAACTGGAAACTAATAAAATACATGCTAGAAATTAAGGTTCATACTATAAAATTATAAACCCACCAGAAGCAACAATTGTCGAACATTTTGAAATTTTTTTTTTCTTCTAAGCAGACTTGAAAGCGGCTAAAAAGAATATTTACGATAAACGAAACTTTTACATCTTCGCATTGTTAATATTGAGGCTTAGTATTTATACCTTTTGTGACAAGGGGTAAAGTAAAAAAGGAAAAGTTACTGGCTTTGCAAAGAATGTCTGACGAATGGCTTTGAAACGCTGACGATCCAGTCAATATTTTATCAAACTAGCACGTTCAAGAAAATTTTTATAATACAAAAATATTGGATCTCCATTATGTAGACAGCATTTAGAATGGCCGCCTAACAACATATAAATGTTGCGTTGCCTCATTTTTGATTCGTATTAACACTTTATTTAATACGGATTAAATACGGCTTGGCTGATATTTACATCCGCTTTTTATTTGATTTCTGCTAATGAATTTTCTTTTGAGGTGATCTACTTTACAGTATCTACTTTTACATTAGGTGCGAAACACGTTCTAGCCGGAAAAAAATGATGTACGATCCAAATTATCTGATAACTTTATATATCATCCTATTCAACACGCCTAGATAATTTGGCATGCCTCGCCAAGCCCCAATGAATTGCAATGTTATGATCTAACATAATAGAAGCCACAGCTGTTTATTGTTAGAAGCCTTATAAAAAGGAGGTTTGACTTTCTTAGAAAAAGAAAAAAAATATTTTTATTTTCGGATAGTCTCTTTTATTTCGTATTTTCCTAATCAGATTTCTGTTGTGTCTTAAACTTCAAACACAAACAATGAATAGAGGGTTGTGTTACGTTAAAGTAAATCATCAAAAAAATTAGGAATAACGATAAAATTGAAAATCAAAATACAGATGATCAAAGATTAAATAATTTGCTATCAGAAAAAACAAACCTATCATATTTATTCCGATATAGAATTATTATTCTTCCGGAGAATTCTATTTAGACGCGTTTCGGGTTAAAGGGGTAATAATTTTAGGAATTTTATAACCTACAATCATATTTAATTGGTTATTTTGTATATCAAATTAGACAAAGAAATTCAATATGACCTAATGATGAAACTACTCTATATTAGGTAATACCTCCTCGTAAACTAACATTAATTTTCGCTCAGGAATTTCAACGTCTGGAAAAGGAACCAACTTTTTATTTTAGTAAAACAGCAGAACCTGCACCAAACAATATTGTGTATCAATGATAATGAATTTATTAACAAATTAAGATATAAAAAAAATTAGATTTTCACCTATCGTCAATAAACTTTATACAATATAATTTCCAAATTCCATTCTTTTATATTGCTTAAGTTATATTAAATAATAAATATAATTTATCCCAATATTGGTATATTCATAGTTTATTAATATAATTTTATGCTTAAATTATATCATTTTTAAAGTAATTTATTTAGTATCGTGTGACTAAATGCGTATTATAAAAATGGAACTAAGTTAATTAACCAATTATACAAACTAACTAATTTTTTGAACGAATAATGCATACATAATTCACGCATACAAATTCATACATTTATGGTTGTGAAAACTAACCGTTGTAAGAGTGTTCGTTGGTCTTGCAATAGTAACACTGTTACTCTAAATCACAGTTTCGTGCATATTATGTGACTAATAAATACGATTATAATTCACGCTCATAAATTAAATCAAATAAAATAAATAAATAAAAAATAAATAAATATAAATAAATATATATATATATAAAATCAATCCATCAATCCTAAATAACCTTTAAAAAGAGACGCATTCTGACGAATTTTGAGCAGGTACCAACGCACGCATCACGAAAAATTACGCAGTGCTGTACGTAACAATACGTATCTAACCTGATTATGTTCAACCAACTGTTTGCAAACGAAAATAACTTTTAAAGATCTTAAAAATTATTATCTTTTATTTGCAAATTTTTGCTCTCTTTCTCTCGGTCTTACTATTTATTTGACTACTAGTTGATGATTTTGATTTTCTTTTAAATATAACCATAAAAACTCGTAATCTTTTCTTTAAAAAAATTTGTTTCATATCTCTGAAAAAAAACTATTCTCAATATCTTTTATTGCCGAATCAAAAAAAAAAAAAAAAAAAAAATGAATACTCAACTAAAAACTTCTAAAACTTCTAAAACTTCTGTATATATTTTTGCTCGTCGAAAAATGATTTTTGGAATTTGTCGTGGTTGTGGTAATCCAAATGACGACTTCAACAAGTGTCAGTCATGTGAAGATTGGATTAATGAAAAAACTCGCGTTTTGCAAGCCTTACAAGATTTGATCGCGCAAAGAGAATACTTATCAAGAAGTGGTAAAAAATCAGAATGTGATGAAATTTTGTCGTATGGTGAAGTTGGGTCTCCTTTGGTAATGGAGATGGGATCTTTAAACACTAAAAATAACCAAGAGCATCCCGATCTTGAGGTAATAATAATTTCTGGTACTATCAATAGCAATGTTTGAATGAAAACTATTATTTCCTCACTCTAATACATTTATTCATTTTAAATAGCATTATGCAACACAAGCTAGGGAAAGTAAAGAAGAATCTGATTGCCAAAAGTATATAACTAAAGAACAACAAATTTATACAAAGAAATCCTCAGCACTTCAGACTACGCTTTCTAGTAAAGAATTTACTCAAACACAAGAACAAAAACAAATCCATTGTGGTTTTAATCAAGCATATTCTGTTTTTGTATGATCTTGATTCCTTTAAAAACACTTGAAGTTTTTATTCTCTTAACGCTAGTAGTCAGTTGTGTATCGCTAGTAGTCAGCCGTGTATATTTTTTTTTTAACTCGTGATCATGATTTTTTAACACGGATTTTCACATGATAAAATTACATATGTGCGTACCTACTATACCTCATAGCATTAATCTAAAAAACAAAAATAAAATGAAATTTTTGTGCTAAAAGATACATAAGAATAACAAGTTTTAATTGCTTTATATAAATAGACAGGCTTTTTATTTGCTTATTATTACATGTCTACTCTTAAGGTACGTACGTACGTACCAACAAAATACGAGTTTGATTATATACAGTGTGTTACAAAAAAATAGCAGCAATAAAAAAAATCCTATCTTGACTAATCATCAAACAGGGTCCACATCATAATATTGTTACTGTGAGCACTGTGACATAATAACTATTTGGGTTGATATTTAGTATAGGTGAGTATATATAAATTATTATACAATTATAATATATATAAATTATTTATTTTAAAGAAGTTATATATTATAATCTTGTAATAATTAATATATGTTTATCTATACTAAAGATTTACAATTTGTATAAGTTTAGTTTAAATTTATATTACAAAGCCAAATTTTTTAAAATTTAAAATTAATTAAAAACTAAATATTAGATTATACAAATTTAATAAATCAGTTTTCATAACCCAAATAAGTTAAAATTTTACAAAATTTTAAAAAAAATTTTAAGTATATTTATTATTTGAATAATTTTATTGCATATTTATAAGTAATATATATTATTTTATCAAAATAGGTAATTAGAACTATTAATTAAATTAATAATTCTAATTACTTATTTTAATAAAATAATATGTATTAAGTAGGCAACAATATATTATATATATTGCTGCCTACTTACATTAGGTTATTACCTACTTATGAGTATATATTGTTATCTACTTATGGGTATATCGTTACCTACTTGTTTTATAGTTACTCATTTTGACCTCTATTAAGCTTGCATCATCATTTGAATAATGAACGATTCATACTTGTATTGTCAGATATATTAGTACTCACTCTATTATTTAAGTGATGAACAATTCATGCTTGCATTGTCATTCAAGTAATGACAAATTTAAGTTTACATTATCATTCGAGTGGTATTCCCTGATTTGGATTATGCTATATACATGTTAGTGGATATGTTATCTGTTACTAAAAAATCTTTGGTGACAGCTTTGATGACAACTTTGATGACAGGTTTATTATTAAATTTTGACTTTAAATTCTTTTTTATTTTGTTCTTATATACTGTCACCAAAGTTACTGAAAATAAAGTAAAATTTTAAGAAAAAAATAAATCTTTTTCTTATAGTATATATATTATATACTTATCTTTGATATATATATATATATATGTAATATATTCATATATAAAAAAAAAGAAAAAAAGTTAAAGAAATTCGATTTTTTTTAGAGTTTTTGATAAAAATCTAGACTCTGAAAATTTTCTATTACTAAAAAATTTCAGTGACACTTGGCTATACTAAGATATTACATATATATTTACTATGTATTTTTTATAACATCATTTTGTGCCATCTTCTTTAGCTTCTCCCAATAATAGTAATCCTAAGAATGATACTTATCAGCATAAGTTCTGCATGCTTCATATATTGAAGATATTAACTTAACATAACCATATTCATTACATGATATATGGATAGAAGAATTTCAGTGAATTGTATATCTTTTCAAGTCAATAACAATCTTGATTACATACTTTTCCACTTCTAAAAATATAAGGACAATAGTAAAATCCCATATCTAAAGTTTTGCTAATATCTTTTTTAAGTAGTATATATTGTCTAACACTAATTACCTAAAATAATTAATTTTTATTTTGAACTTTTCTCTAACTGCTATTATAGTTTTGAATAATAATGTAATATAACTATCCAAAATATTCAAAATTTCTAAGAAACTATCGATCATATATCAGAGATAGAGGAAGAAAATAGCAGGACGTTCTACTACTAGGGGCCAAAGCCATAAGTATTGCTAAATATAAGTATAAAATCCACAATGATAGTATAAAGCCAAAACAATTTCTCGGTACAGATTCTATAAATGAAATAAAAACTATACTTAGTAAATGGTAAGGACATTCATTACACAAATTTGTTGATAGTGACAACCTACTTCATCCTATTATTGATTTTGATTTATCTAGAGAAAAATTTAATAAAATTGAACCCAAGCTTACACCTAAAAAGATAAAAAATACACTTTATAATGCTTTTACAAAAACTTGTTTGGATATATTTTCAGAATGAAACAAAACTATTATTACTATTGTCAGTAGTAGTAATTCAAAAAAATGTCTTATTATATCTTAACATTTGGAATGTGTCTTAAAAATATTGCCAAAGTTATGGTATTTACTAAACTCATTCATAAAAACTTCCAGTGGGTTTACAAGACAAAGAAATTGTTGACAATATCACAAATAAAATATTATTTTCATTACAAATACTTGGAACATCAAAATTTATTGAAGAGACAAGAAAACATATACATGTAAAGAAAGCATTAAGTTCCAAAAATAGGAATGTATTTGATTTTATACTTTATTCTCCTAATGATGAATTGACAGTTATAGATAGCCTGATCTTAGAAATTCCAAAAGAAATAGTGAAAAATAGTAAAGCAGATAATGGGACCATTGGAGCTAAAGTTGATTATATAGAGAAACTACTCAATGTAATGAATATTGAAGATTTTGATGTTTTATACCCAACTTCTGTGTCTCCAAATATATTTACTTTAAGACATATAACAGGATCACATTGCCCTTTATATAATTGATAACATAGCAATAATAATGTATATGTAGTCTGAAACAAAAAAATCTATCATTACTATTGTTATTGTGCAGATCAAGATATGCCTAAAGGTATAAAAAAACTTTTATTAAAACTTATCATTAATGAGAATGTTGAAAATCAGGAAAAAAATTTACCACCACCTTAAAAAATAAAACATCTCAGAATTTCTGATCCAAATGACCACTTTGTATAGGGTGACTTAATTGATATGTGCATATTAGAAGAAATATATACTCATAATCAAGTTTATAAAGCAATACAAGCAACTATTGCATATATCCAAACAACTTCAAGATTATAGATACTTAAAATAGAAGATTTAAATAATAGTTTTTACTATGATATGGCATCTAAGCTGGATTTTGTCAAGTATAAAATCAAAATGATAGAATATGAAGATAAAACAATGAAATTAAAAACATTAATAGACTGAGCAATTATTAAAGGTCTAATTCTTTATTGTAATAATACTTCTCCAATAAATACTAAGTTCTTTAATCTTTTTCTAGGATTTAAAGCCTAACTAATGATTGAGATTAATCTAGCTATTATTGATCCAATTCTATGACATGCAAAAAATATAATCTCTGATAAAAATGAAGAGCTTAGTAAATATTTCTGGTACTGGTATACATATCTAGTACAACAACTATCTAAAAAACCTGGAACAATTCAAGTATTGCATTCCTTATTAAGATGTAAAAAACATATCTTAATTGATTTTATAGATAAGAAAGTCCTCGAATTAGAGCTTTTTTATACAACATCTGATCTTGAAAAAATATTAGAGCATTTTAATAGTTGTATTCAGGCTTGTAAACTAATTGTTATGAATGAAATAGTTATATCTAATGGAGATTGAAATAAGTATAATGATCATCTTAAATCACTTATCACAGAAGATTATTTAACAGTTGAATGCAAAGGTATCAAACCAAAAGTCATAAAAGATTATGCTAGATTTATAGTATTAAGTAATCATAATGCTCCACTCTGAATAGAAATCAGTGATCAGCATATCATATATTTTGATATATCTTTCTGTTGTAAAAGTAACATAGCATATTTTAAGAATTTGGCCAAAGTACTCAAGTACCCTGATGCATCAAATGTAGTTATAACTTATTTATTCAGTCTTAATATCTTAGATTGGAATCTACAAGATATTCCTACTACTAAAATGAAAACAGATATAATATTAAAACATTTACCAAACCAGAAATGATTTATAATTGATCATATTTCATCTTGGTCTAAAAATAGAACTAAGAATTCAATATGTTTAAATTTATATTAAGAATATCATATTTGGTGTAAAAGAAATAGTGAAAATCTATTTATTAATAAAAAATTTAGAAAAACTCTTCCAACAATTAGTATAGAATGCAAGCAAGCACGAATCAATAGAAAAAAGACTGGGTCTATATTCTTGATCAATCCAAAATCATGAATAAACTACACAAATCGGATATTGATATCAAAGAATTTTCTAACACACCTCAAGCTGAGATATCCTCCAATGCATTCACAGATATCCTTGTATTTGATATACCTAAAATTGTTATATCTCCTAAACCAGAAAAAAAGATAACAGAACTATTAACTACTAATCATATCAAAAAAAGTAAAGAGAAGCAAAGCTTCGATGTTCCATATCATATATCACTTACTCCTATCACTAACACATCCCAAGACTTTTTTGATTCTATGTCAAATGAAAGTTCAGTTGCTTTATTATCTAAGTCTATTGATATATTCATGACTCCAGAGATCGAACACATAGAACCATTAGACATTAAATCTAAATCTTCTGAAATCTCTTCTAACTTACCTATGAACAATGCTATAAACAATGAACCAAAAACTAGTAATAAAGTATCTCTTTAGCAGATATCATATCTACTTGGATATCAAATCAGGAAGCAATGAGAAATATAATTAAGGCAAAAAGCTATTGAGCTTGATGAGGATCCAGATAAGTTTGTTACTATTACTGAAAAAGATAAACTTGATTCTATAGTATTTCATAATAGAATGCAGACTGATGTGAGAATGTGTGATTATGCAAAGGAGGCTGAAGAAGACCCTAAAGAATATATAGACATAACAGTATGAAAAAATTAATAAATGAAGAAATAATTCACCATTCTCTTAAGAAAGATGAAATTACCTCATTATAGCTCAATACCAACAAAGAATAGAAAAAAATAGTGAGCATACTTCAAAAAAATGGTATGTTATAATAATTGCTTAGTTAATAAGGAATGAATAAGGTGAGTTTTATAAACTCAAAAAGGTTATTTCTTTTCAATAGGTAGGATTCTCAATATAGAAAGAATTTTTTGATCTTACAACTAAATGATATAAAAATTCAGATCAAAAAAATATTGTGAAATACTTATAAAAAGAATTTGTGTATTACTCAAAATTGCTTATGTATATGAATTTGGAGGCAACAATATACTAGTTCTTGTGCCTAATTCGATATTCATAAAAGTAAATTCTCCTAACATGATTTGCACAATAGCCAGTATAAGATAAGGTGGGTTTCTTATATATTTTATATAACTCTTTCAAAGCTTTTTTTACCAGTATCCACCAATGCAGACATATTTAGAAAGCTAAGTGCAAATTTTTTCACAAAATGTACCATTTCTCTTAACATATTGGCAAGTAATATGTTCTATTCAGAATATTTTAGGATATAATATATATAAACCCTTTCACTTTTAATATCAATTATGTAAAAAATCAATTTAAAGTTTTAACAAGATTATTTAGTATTCTAGAATACATTTATTCTTTCATAATATATATTATATTAAAAAATGAAGGACCAAAATTTTGACATCTTAGAAAAAGTTCTTAACTTATCCACAGGTCATTGGATTAAAAAGAATGGAAAGTTATTCCAAAAATTGTTATGTAAAGGTTATAAATATACTAAAGACCTTTCACATTATTTAAATGATGTTTCGCTAATAGATCTAGATGAATATGGTACAATCTATCCCTTAGCTGACTTCTTTTATTCTGCTTTGATCCCATCTCTTTCTACTTTAGCAAAAATGAGAGATATGTGTAAAAGATATTCCATTTCTGTAGGTACTGTTATAAAAGAAGGAATGTGTCTATTTGTTATAGAAAAAAATAGATGAACTGCATTATATAATCTGATTCAGATAGGATACTCTGGATATAACTTATCTCAATTATTAGAAATGTGTTAGAATCATAGAGAAACTCAGAAATGAAGAAATGATATACTTGCAAGATTCTTCTATCATCCAAATTTAACTTTATCAAAATATAAACTGAATGCTTTGTATGATGCATTCAGTAAAGCAGATGCTTTAGATCCAGAACATATACTTGCTATAATGAAAACACTGCAATAAAAAATAAAATAAATCATAAACCTTAATATAGCCTGAGTCACTACATGATTTTTTTTTGTTATATCTTATATGTTAGTAAATTTCAAATTGATATTCTACTTATCTTATAGATATACATAAACTCTTTTTTCTGGTATAAGAGGAAAAAGCATAATTAATTTCGAATTAAAAAAAAATAAGTAGGTTAATCTATAATCATATTTTACTTATCAATATAGATTATTTATATATTTATCATAGCAACTGTCCGAAAAACTAGAAAACCCAAAACTAATAGCTTTACCT
Organism: Cetraspora pellucida; assembly: GCA_910591915.1. NCBI lineage: Eukaryota > Fungi > Glomeromycota > Glomeromycetes > Diversisporales > Gigasporaceae > Cetraspora > Cetraspora pellucida. The sequence goes on along the minus strand of CAJVQA010003607.1, from coordinate 5,258 downwards.
TCATTTTGGATTAGGTCTTCAATAAATATAACCTATCAGCTGAATTAAATCTGCTTCAATTATATGCTCATGCCAATAATTTAGTACTATGCTACTGGATTAGAAGGCTCGTAAAGATATGAAAGAGGTTCTCTATCAGTGCTTATTCAAAGAAAATCAAATAGGAGCTCTAGTTCCAAACAACAAAAAGAAAAAATTTACTATCAAGAAAAGAGCTCAATATTGTGCAAAAACTAAAAATGTATAGAATATTTAGTTATATGCTTTAGACTTAACTATGCCAAAAAATAATACAAATGAAGCAATTGTGGCAGCCAGTTCTTGTGTTTCATAATTTTGTAGAGAGTTAATAGAAGCTGGGATTGGTTTTGAGCAAATTTATATATATGCCAAATTACCAGAAGTTACTCGAGCTTTTAACAAAATTTAAAAGAACCAACTTGAACAGTAATTATTCAATTCATCTAAAACTCCCAAACACTTTTCCTTAGATGAAGAACTTAGAAGAATTCAAAATATCAATACTATTAAAATCCCTAATATGCAAGATCTTGCAGATGTAATTATGATGTTGAGTATAAGACCTACTGAAGTTGTGACTTTTCATATTATCTATTATAAACTCAGTGAATCGAATCCTCCTGAATGGTACAAGTCTAGTTATTCTTAGTATTGTATCGGGTATATTAAAAATAAAGGAGAAGCAAAAAATAATCCCAAACCTTGACAATTTCTATCTATGGAAAAGAATCCAGAATATGCAAAAAAATTTCTTATCTGGATCCAAGATGCAATAGTAACTAAAAAGTTATGCAATCTTGTCTATAATATTAATGGAAAACACAGTACAGAAGTATTTAGTAAAATTTTAAAATCATATAGTATTACAGCCAAAAGATTAAGAAAATTAAAGATAAACATGCTTCTAGAGTTTATAATAATCAAAATCCAACTTCGCAATATCTCAAATTCCTTAGCAGAGTTGCAATAAGACATAAGATAGATCATCATAATTCTGAAATACATTATACCAAGAGTAATACTTCTGATTCTGATCTTGATGCAGATCCTGAACCTAAACCCGAAGCCCTAGCTTCTACATTTAAGACAATTAATAAGAATACTTCTAAAATTGAGAATATTTATGACTTATATGAGAGTATTTAGATTAGTTTATAACTTATTTATTTATTCACTATAACCCAGCTTTACTGCTTTGAACCTGCTTTATAATAATTAAACTTATTAGATATTTTTTAAGTAAAGTTATATATACAAATTAACTTCATAGAATTACCTTATTTATATTAAGAAAAATAGAGGCTGATCATGCTTTCAGAATACATGAAGGTAGGAATGATTTCTGTTATCAATATTTATAACAATTGGCATGTGGGCATAAAATAGGTCATGTTTCATCAGTTAAGCATTATGATGTAATAAATAATAGGCCAGTTATTTCAGTATATAAAAAAGAAAATACTAAGATATCAGATATTATAGACCTATACAATTACTAATCATACTTCTTGGTTTTCATCACATTTACAATAAAATCTTTATCATCATTACTAAGGATATTTACTTTATAGCTAGATAATTCAGAGTCAGACCCAGATACAGCATCATTAAAAAATCTTTTTTTCTTTTAGCCTTGCATAATATATAATTTCTTTAAGAAATATTAGAGTTTGCTATCATGTTTATAATATCTTGTTGAATCTTGGGTTTTACTATCTTCAGTAATTGGCAAAGAGGAAATAAATAATATATAAAGAATTTATATATCAAAATTATTAACTTATAATATATCTGTCTAAAATTAATTATCTAAATATAGTTATTTTTTCAGTTATAATATATATTATTAAATAGCTACTATGTAGTTGCTTTTAGCAATATTTAATATGGTTTTTATAAAAACAATTATAAAGAAAAAAATCCTAGTAAAAGCATTAATTGATATAACATCTAAATCCAATACTATTAGCAAGTACTCGTATAATAAGCTTGAAGAAGATTATGAGTTAGAAGGTATATCTGATGATAATTTGATAAACAAAGAAATAAAATGCTTAGATTTGCAATTTTAGTATAAAGAAAAATGACAAAGCTTAGATGGTACTGAAGTAATAGATTTTCAAATTTGCAAAAATCCATCATTTGATTTGGTGTTAGAACAGGATTGGTTATAGATGTGTAAAACAAAAATTAGCTTTGGATTTTCTTTAGAAAATTGTAAGTACTATGCTAAAATTGAGATAGATAATATAAGTATTCTATTAATCAAAAAAGATAGCAGACCTATAGGCAACTCTTTGAGCTATAAAGTCAACTTTACTAAAAATAACTTATCTATTGCAGAGCAGGCCATATTGTGAAACAATAGCACTTATGTGCCTAGACGATTCTTCAAATCATGGGACTTTGTCCCTAAATCAACAGAATCTAAATCTGGTCTAGCTTAAGAGGAGGTTATAAATATAATTAACAAAATTCTCTCAAATACTAAAGATAGACTTGAAGAGATATTGTTTTGTAATAATAAGCAATGAAAGAAATGTCATAGAATATTTCACAACAAATCTGAAACAGAGACTAATTCATCCAGCTCTGATTCAGAATCTACAGATTCAGACTGATATAATCTTGACTTAATAAAACTTTGAAAGAAGAGGCAGAGCCTCGAATATCTGATTCATCATGTTTATGTTAAAAAGAAAAAGGTTGTTTTTTCTATCTGAAAACATCGTAAAAATAAGCATACCAACTGTATTCACATTCCAGAATAATGATTTATCTAATTAACTATAATAACTAATGTGAGTGAAAGGTCTTTGAATTATTCTTCGATGTAGACTAAAACTTTTCTAAATAATATTTTCGATAAAAGTATCTTTATCAATACTTTCTTAGCACTTTTTTCAGTACATATATATATTTACATTATATGTATTAATTTTTTGCCCTTATAGTTATGTCTGTGATAAAGTAAAAATTGATACTCATTTATTACAATATCAATCAACTCCTCCTGGTCTGTTATTAATTCCTAAAAAAACTGTTTATTTTTATCTGTAATTGAGAGGCAGATTTCTTCAAGACCTGATTTAACTTTAGAGAAACTCATGAATATACCAACCATGCTTACCTATAAGCTAAAAATCATCTGCAATTGCTACCAAAGATCTAGCAATATTCCTTTAAATCAAAACTTTGACTCTCTTGACTCATACTAATTAATTCATGAATGAACAAATTGCCAAATCTGAAATTAACTTAATAGAATCTGCAAATTAGTTTTGTTAATCATGAGAAATAAACTATATAAAAAAGCTAAATATAAGTAATTTCATTATTAAAAACTTATCTGATAACTCATCATTATTATGTCTCTTACTAATTTTCAAAATCTTATCTTGAATATTTTAAAAGAAACAAAATATAATATAATACAAAATATCATTGTTACAGAATTGCCACTATGTAAACTATGTGAAAACAAAATATTATCTATTAATTTCAAATTATTTACAATACTTTCATATGAATATACATATTATAGAAAATGTATAGAAAAAAAATTTTTACTTACAACAAAAAACAAATGCTTTTTATCTAATTGTAATAAAATCATTGATTTAGTAGTATCTAAATGAAGGTTTTTTGAATCATCATCTCAGTCTAGTGAAACTTCTGTTCTTGCAGAAATATTAAGTGATGACTTTGGATTAGGTTCTCTAATGGCTGTATTACCATTATTAGGTCAGAAAGACCTCTATTTTATGAAAGTAGAACATAAAAAAAACATATTATAGAATCACCAGATAAATCTGATAAAAGACAGAAGTCAACTACTAAAGAGGATGAATCTTCTACAGTAAAAAAACTTATCAAAGTATTAAAAGATGATAGTGTTAATAAAGATTTAATTTTTCCTCCTTAATTGAAGATAGTTATACTTATCTTTATAAAGAAATAGTTAAAACTGAAGCTAATAATGATATTGCAAGTCAAAAGCTTTTAAACTGCTGCTTTCATTTTGGTAAAAAATTATCTGATCACTTGAATTATTATAAAAATGAAAAAAAATATCAAGATCATAAGGCTCAAAGTAAAGTAGATAAAGAAGTAAAAGACCAACTACCTAAAGAGGTTAATGATACTACACGTTGGAAACAAACAGAAAGAGCTAAAAAAATATAAGAACTTTTCATTGAAATCGGTATTGATAAAATGGAACGGGTTAAATCTTATTCGGCTCTAACTATTTCAAAATTAAGTTGGGAGAGCATCGACTATATTGTAGATAACATTAAATCATAAAATCATACATATACTGCGTATTGTGTAACTGTTACACAGCTGACCTCTGGGTCAGCGACTTTTATTTTATTTTTATTATGTTATAATAAATTTACATAAATTCGCTTTTAAACATTTTATAAAACCAAATTTCATATACATACGTATAACCAGTATTTTTACCTTATAAGGCTTATACATAATTTGTTTGTAAATGGGTCACAAACACAAGTGCCCCACAGTTTGTATAATAAAAGTTTTAGCCACGTTATATTTTTTCTGTCAATATATAACAATGAAAGGTCAGAATAACACATTTACACGTAGAGATAAACAAAATTACTTCAAAAAGTGGCATATCTTTGGGGGTTGGAAGCGTGGGTGTAAGGTTTGTGACGAATGCACATCTATATTGCAAAGCATGCAAAAAAGTAGCGGATGGGATATATAAGCGATGTGAATGTGATAATTTTAAAAGAGAAGAAGCAAGAAGTGAAAGCTTCATTATTTCATAATAGCTTCGAATCTTTGACTCATCTATTATGTCCTCGAATAATTATATAAAAATAAACCAGAATTAGCGATTTGGTAGTAATAATATCGATAGTTTAAGCGGAATTTGTCTTCAGATATAAGCAATAAAGTTTTTTTCCGTTTTTCTATATAACGATAACGAGATATCCGTTAACATGTGAGAATAAATTCCGCATGCGAGTACTTCCGTAATTCCACGTGCAGGACTATGCTTACCTAATTTGTATCACCGTACGGGCACTAACTTATATATAAGGTTCAACTTAGCAGGTGAATTTTTCTTCTCCCAAAAGAAAGTTTTGGATTAGTTCAAAGTAGTGTTGTTAGGCGAAACTATTTTTAGTAAATGGCGAAAGTCGAAACTAAACCCGGCGAAAGTCGAAACTGGCGAAACTCCGGCGAAACGTCGAAACTCTGGC
>CAJVQA010003606.1:0-19101 GCA_910591915.1 Cetraspora pellucida | reverse complement strand
GGCGAGCAATACTGGTACGGTAATGGTGTTGAAAAGGACTTGCGTAAAGCTTTTGAATACTATCTAAAATCTGCTGAGATGGGGCACGCTGATGGAATCTATAATGTTGGATATTGTTATCGAAATGGAATTGGAGTTGAAAAAGATGAACATAAGGCTTTTATTTATTATCAAAAATCTGCTGAGATGGGTAATGCTGATGGAATATATAAGCTTGGTTGTTTTTATGAAAATGGAATTGGAGTTGAAAAGGATGATCATAAGGCATTTATTTATTTTCAAAAATCTGCTGAGATGGGAGACGCCGATGGAATATCTGCACTTGGAGACTGTTATCGACATGGAATTGGAGTTGAAAAGGATAGACATAAGGCATTTATTTATTATCAAAAATCTGCTGAGATGGGGAATGCTGGTGGATTATTTGCACTTGGTAACTGTTATTTGTATGGAATTGGAGTTGAAAAGGATGATCATAAGGCATTTATTCATTATCTAAAATCTGCTGAGATGGGGCATGCTAGTGGAACATATGATGTTGGATATTGTTATCGAAATGGAATTGGTGTTGAAAAGGATGAACATAAGGCATTTATTCATTATCAAAAAGCTGCTAATATGGAAAATATGGTGGGAACATATAGTCTTGGAGAATGTTATCAACACGGAACCGGAGTTGAAATAAATTTGAAAAATGCTTTTGAATTGTATCTCAAGTCAGCTAAAATGGGTGATATTGAAGGAATGCAGCGAGCTGGTTATTGTTATCGAAACGGAATCGGAACAAAAAAGAACTTAAAGGAAGCCGAATATTGGTTTAAAATGTAAGCTTTTTTTCTTAATTCTTATATAAAAAATATTATTATTAATAATTTAAAAATAGGGAAAAAAACAATTTTCAAGGTAATTATTTTGTAGGTTATTCTTTTTTTATTTATGTTTATATTAACTTAATTTTAAATAGAAATAGAGAAATTCTCTTATTCTGGTATCGATGATAACGTTAAAAAGGTATTGGAAGATGAGAAATATCAATTATTATGGATTCCATATTATAAATTTAAAAATATTAAAGAGATTGGAAAAGGAGGATTTGCAACTGTTTATTGTGCTAGTTGCCTGATTAATTATAAAATTTCCCGATCTAATTATTTATTCGCATTTAAAATGATTCATGATCAGAGTTTTTTTGATGAGGTAAATTTACCGAGTTTATTTAATGTTTAAATCATTTATTAATATTTTCTTTTTTAAAGTTGAAAGCATTTTGTGAGATCAGATATAAAAATCCATCGTTCTTAAGGTGCTACGGGCTATCGAGGGATGATTCGGGAAATTACATTCTTATTTTGCAATATGCAAAAAATGGTTCATTACGTAATCATCTTCTCGAAGTATCGCAAATGAAATGGGAGAAAAAATTAAATTTATTAAGTTGCATAGCGTCTGATCTTGAAGCTATTCATTCACAAGAATATATTCATAAAGATCTGCATAGTGGTAACATCTTACAAGACGATTTAGATAATGCATATATCACGGATTTAGGTCTTACATCTCCCGCCAAAAATGTTAATGAAATTGTTGGAATTTTACCTTATATTGCACCAGAAGTTTTATCAGGTCATCCATCTACACAAGCTGCAGATATCTATTCATTTGGTATTATTATGTGGGAAATCTTATCCGGAGAAGCAGCTTTCAATAGTTACGAATTTAATGAAGATTTAGCTATAAATATTTGTTTGGGATTGCGACCGAAATTCGCACCTGGGACTCCAGAATGTTACGGGGAATTAGCTAAACAATGTATGGACTCAGATCCAAAAAAAAAGGCCTACTGTTATATATATTAGCGCGTTAATTACTGCTTGGATCGACGAATTTGCGCATGAAAGAATAATTAAAAATCAATTTTTAGAAGCTGATAAGCAATCCTTAGAAGCTGATAAGATGGATAAAAAATTACCAAATATCGTGCAAAAACATCCAGATTATAATAAGTACACTTCAAAACCCATTAACATGCAAAATATCGTGAAAGGATTATCAAAAGCGACAATTGGCAGCATTCCGGTGGATAGCGTGGAAATTCCACATTGCAAATCAATTAATTAAAAAACATGATTCTTTACTATTGTGAGAATAAATCTTAAAATAAATTCATAAACTTATGCAATCCTTTAGCATATGAATTTTAAACCTCCTGCATGATCTTGTGATGTAGTTTAGATTGTTAAATTTAAGGACGATCAAGCCGATAGAATAAATTTAGCTGAAAAAATTTTGTATTGGTTTGATTGGCTATTTATTTTATATTAGCCAAGTATTGTTATACAAGTTTTTATAGTATATTATTTTACAATAGAAAATTTTAGTCTAAATAAGATGCTAAAATTTTGTCTAATCGTTTTTGAACACTTGGCTTTCATATAAGCGTTTGGGATCAAGTGGGGTTAAGTGTTCCACCAACTTTTATTAGAAGTGATTTTGACAACATCAATACATAGTACGATATTATAATTATGAATTTTTTAGCATTTAAAGTGTAATAACCAGTAAAAATAAAATTCCTTTCTGAATATATGTTTCAAGCTTCATATGAGAAAGGTAAGATGACCAAGAAATTAATTATTTCACGAAATGCTATAAAATTATTAATGTATTACAGTATTACATAGAGAACATAGCGTGCTTTCATTCTGATTGGCTAATTTTTGTAGATTATTTCGTGACTCTACAAAATCTGATTGGCTAATACAAATTCCTTTTTCTCTTTAAACGTACTGAGACTATGAAAAAAAAAACGAAACTCTTTATAAAAACACGATTTTTATTCAATTTATGGAGATCCATCCAGAATTCATAAAATTGGAAAACCTTCAAAAGAATAATAATGAAATCGTAGAGTGTATTTAGATAAAATAAGTGACGTATTTACGTTATAATTACGTAGATTAATAAAAAATACACTAGGGTATCAGGATCTGATGTAAGTCCGAAGCGAAAATAAACACGCCATTTAATGCTCTTGATATACTTTTGGCGTCTACAGCTGCTATCATAAATTCCGGGACACATGCCAAAAATTAGCCGAATGATTTTTCGGCCGATCCGGTTAAGTAATTATAGTATTCGGTATAACGATAATATAGACCAGTGTAAAAATCGCCACCCAAAAAGTTTCAAAAATTAGGTGATATTGTCAAATCATCATGATTAGGATCATTACAGCTATTTTCATAATTTCTGGAACACCTACTCGTTATCCGAAATCGTTTTGGTCATTCGGTAAATTATCTAACTCTCCGGAAATTACTTTGCTGCCTCTGGACTGAAGGTCTGAAGACAGCGATGTAGTTTCCGGAGAGTTAGATAATTTACCGAATGACCAAAACGATTTCGTGTAACGAGTAGGTGTTCAAGAAATTATGAAAATAGCTGTAATTGGTTTTCAAACCCGGCCGGTCAAATTTTAAAAGCTTATAAAAAAATTTATTTATATGTTTTAATAACCTGATGGGTTTTAACAAAAATTTTATAAAAAAAACCGGCCGGGTCTGATCAAAAGTTTCATGTTATGAAAACCAAAGATATTAAATTTGTGTAGTCTTATGTACTTCAGTTAACATATCTATTAAACTTTGTGTTCTAGTTAACATTTTAATCTCTGCATTATATGTTGATATACGTGACTGTGTATATTCTTTTTTATAATATTTATCATAATTTTCATTTAGATATTGTATTCCATTTAACCAAATTGCTAAAACTTTATCGCCAACTTGTTAATATGAACTAATTTATTAAAAGGATTCCACTCGATTACATCTTTGTAAGATGTAGCTTTAAATTGAAATTCTTTAATGCAATCATTTATATCTTTATTTTCACTTGTTTATCCTTGTGTTAAATCGGTTGCAATTGCACATTCTCCATATTCATAATTTATGTTAGAACTAAATTTATCAAAATTGATAGCTACCAACATATAATCATTTGTGAGTTAATCCACAAACATTTATATTCTTTAATTGACACTTAGATTGCACATGATTTTTAAACTAACAAAATATAAGTAGCATATGTAAGAAATTAACATTATATAAACACGATATTTATAATAAATAATAAGAGAGCAGTCAAAGGAAAATGTACTGTATTCAAGTTTATTGATTATTATTTATTGGATTTAACCCTTGAAAGTTTAGTATATTTAAAAACCTGAAGTTTGACTGGTGACGTATAATACGTGTTGCCGATTAGAGGTTCCAGTAAATAATAAATAATAAGCTTGAAAGCTCGATTTCTCTTAGTAGCATACGTAAGTAACATACTGTACGTACGTATAGTCTTACCTCTTTTAAAATATTTACTAAGTTTCGTGATTGGTCAGTGTTTAAAATTCAGAACAAAAATTACTTGCAACTGTGCAAATAAATTTTTTTTTTTACTTGCACAGTTGAAATTTTTTGTTTACACAACTATAATTTTTTGCAAATATATATATATATATATATCGTATAAACTTATGCAATCTTTTTTAAATTTTACTTGCACATTTTTTGCATGAATGTTTTACAAAATACTTGCACATTAAAAAAAGGTCTTGCACATTAAAAAAAGGTCTTGCACTTGTGCATCTTGTGCAAGCCAATTTTAAACACTGATTGGCATACGTGACAATGTACATTCTTCATCATCATTGGTATATTGTAGTCCGTCTAACCAAATTGCTGAAAATTTTATCGGCAACGCTTTGAATATTTTTTAATCTAGTAAAAGGAATCCATTCGATTACACTATCAAGATATAGTTTTAAGTTGAAATTCCTTAATGCAATCGTCGATATTCTTATTTCCATTTGTCCATCCTGGTGCTGTGTTCTGTGGGTCATATGTTTGACACTAAGCTCTACCTTTATTATGTCGCTTGCAATTTGCACATTTTCCATTCACGATATTTCTTTTAGAACTAAATTCATCGCATACCAAAATATACTCATTCGTTGCGGTGTTTGAGTTAATTCATAGACAAATTAATCCTCTAATTGGCTCAATTGACTCATTAATTGCTATATTAATCTATATTGGTTATTGTAGATGTATATACAGATTAAACATTCAAATTAAATAAACTACATATTTGAAATAATTAAATAATCTAATATTGTAAATGTAATTATGCTTGCTGGTATACGTGACTGTGTATATCTATATCCATGTTCAGCTTTATCGTCATATTTTACATATCGTATTCCATCTAACCAGGTGGCTAAAACTCTTTATCAATATTTTTTAATATATTAAAAGGAGTCCACTCAATTACATCTTCAAAAATTTCGAAAATCATGTGATATTGTCAATTCATCATGATTAGGATCATGATGATAAAATTTATTAAATATTAACATAATTGATTTAGTAAGCTTTTTTCTCGTATGAAATTTCCACTAATAATAAACGAAAAAAGAATAAAAACTAATCGAGAAAATGCAATTGCACCAGAAAACCTTGTAGATTATTTGAGGGCCGGGCCGGGCCTTGGGACCCAATGTAGGCCTCTACGCAGCAACAAAAATTGTTGAAGAAAACATAATGAACCCAAATAGTAACAAATGACTTGGTAGTATTAATAAAAATTTTGGCATTGATGATTATAATCATTTTAAAAGGCAATGGATTATTCCAAATACTTAGAAAAACCATATTCATCATACTTTCTGGTTGTAATAAATATTACATTTATTGAGTTATTCGAAATAAATAAAATGATTAATTTATCGCTTATCGTTATTATTTTGTTAGTCTGAATTCTTGCTAATTTACATTTATTTTACCTAGGCCATGAAAATTATAAGCCAATTATCGCCGATCATTTAATGCTGGTCATCTTATAGTCTCCATTACGACAAATTCTGGTTAGATCCTAAAATTTAAGATTTATTAATATTTTCGATATACTGATACATGATTATGTATTCGATATCTTAAATTTTGGAATGTGAACAGAATCGACTGTGATGCTTTACCACTATTGCTCTAACTATATTTAACTTTTCGCTTTAACCGGATACTTTTAATGGAATTGAGATCTGGGCTATATGAATACAGAAAAACTGATGTGGTAATCGCAATGCAAATTCGTTCATAAAAAAATCTCGTTTGATATGTTTTGATCAGTATCATGTCGGAAAATCCAGTGTTAGATGTCCGCACATTAAGTTATATGATTTAAACTACACCGCTAATACTTTTCGTGGGAACTTTAAATTTAATGTTATAAAAAAATATTTTTTACTGCTATCAGAAATTGTTTAACTGTATATCGAATTTTGTCAGTTTTATTATATTTACATATCGATATTAAATATTCCAAATAGCAAAAGCACAATTTACGCACAGCAAAAGTGATTAGCTATCGATCTATAATAGAAGATAAAATCGTTTATTGATTCTTGGAGTGATCTCCAAAATTCTCGCGTCCATTTTTATAGAACACGGGAAAATATGTCTTTCGAAATTTGCCTTCCTTCACACGTTCTGCTACTCGGTAAAAGAGTGAACCCTTTATAGAGAATATAAAAAAAATTATCATTTGGCGAATTCCTTTAATACAACACGTAAAATAATAGACATACATCATATTGAGATCGGACATCCTCTTTGGAAATAATGCCGTTTTGAGCACACAACAAAAATAAAATGCCCCATTCAAATACGGCACTAATCCACCCAAAAGGATCACATGCGTTCGCATTACCATAAATTAAGCGTCGAATATCACTAAAGCTCAGTCCACCTTTACCTTCTCGATCATATTTTGAAAATATCTCTTCGAATTTCTCGGGGACAAACCGACCCTTGTTTTTTCAGATAGAGAATAATGTATTTAATGACTATATTTATATTAATTATATATTATTTTTTCAATCATTATAGAATTGGTACCTCGCTATCAAAAGTTTCTGAATCTGAACCATGCTTTCCTTTATGAATCTTATCAACATAAATTTTAAAGAATGGGTTTCCGAGAAAAGGAACCCAGTTCGATTGTGTAACATAGGCAAATCCTAAATGAATGATAAACATGGCGAAAGCACTAAGAAAAATGTTAAAGCCTAATCGACGGAATCCTATTTATAAAAAAAACCAACAGGTGTAAATTGCATAAATAGATGACTAAATTTAGTTCTCAATAAAATATAGCTAAAGTTTGAGTGACCTCGTAACGTGTCGAATGGGCGAATAACACCATCGCCGTCTTCATCCCAAAAATCGACGTGTTGTTGCAAGACCTGTAATAAAAATAGAACTAGTCATATTTATGTTTCTTAGCTTTCAAAATAAGATTTACAAGATATCAAATTATTACCGTTCTGTTGTTTACATTTTTCCCCTCAGTTCCTTTTGGCTTTTCCCTAGAAGCAGCAATGACAGCTCGCGGAAGTCCTTCATTTGAAGGTTCAAGTCGAAGTTAAATGAGAAACGTCCAAAAACCAAGCTTTAAATTATATTTTTAAGATCTTACCGGCATTTCCTAAAGTACTGTCCAAGCCAGAAGGTACGCGACGTTCGACAGTCACTTGGTATTGAGGTATTGCGGTAATCTCTCCGTCACTAATAAGAGGTGCCTCCATTTTTTATTATTCTCAATCTTTTGTTCTTGTGTGAAATATAAATATATTTTTTTTAGATTTATATATATCGATATATGAATCTCAACGAAATTCTAACAGAACGAGACAACTAAAGTTTACAAGTTACCCATTTTATATGTGATGATGACTTTGGGTTATTAAGTGGAAAGGTAATTTTATGATGAGTTACGTTTTATTACATCATGCTAAAGTCATTATACTGTATGTTCGATATCCGTTTTCTTAATATAAATTTTCTAATGCTTATGTGAATTATGAAATCATGACGTTCCAGTTATCTTTAATTTTACAAAAAAATGTTCTAGTTTATATGTATTTGGTTTATATGATACATATTCTTATATTCTTTGAACTTCATTGTGATTAAACATCGCGTTTGTCAAGTTCGCAGATGAAATACATAAGATGAAAACATAAAAATTATGATACATTTTCATGTGAAGCCTGATCAAGAATTTAGGATATTTAAGAACGAAGTATATTAAAGAGGAATATGACATATTTTCTTCGGAGTTATAAATGTTTCTGAAGTAATATTAAAAAAAAGTGCATACGTAAATATAACGTAAAAGTTGTTAACGTCAAATTAGTTACATCATATCATTTCTGCTGAAGAGGTTAGTCCTCTTTTCATTTTTTACAAGGGGATCACCAAATTTCCGGGTTGGATCCAATGATCAGCTGGGCAGCTTTACTTAATGAGTAGGCCATGGCATTATTAATAAAATTAGATAATTCCGGCCCTACCGATCATGATTCTGAGGTATTCCGACCCAGAATTTTGGTGACCTCTCTGTATGAGTAACATCTATCTTCGATCTAAAAGTTAAACCCAAATATTATTCTTAATTTTGCGCATTTTGTAAATTATATGTATTTAGGGTATCTGTTTTACTTGAATTTGGTTCCAGTCACAGATTTAAGCCTAGCTGAACCAAAGTTAAATTAAGCTCAGTTTATTATTCAAGCATGGTTTTAAATCACGGTTTGAGTCAGAACAAAAGTAGCTCTAATCACAGCTTAAAATTATTGGTTATAACTATAGCTTGAAATTATTACTTTAGAGTTGTTAGGTTCTTGTTATAGTTTAAATTGTTTTTTACTATAATGAAATTATAACTTTAGAGTTGTTAGGTTCTTGTTATAGTTTAAATTGTTTTACTATAATGTGCAGTTATGTTTAAGGATTGAAACCGTTTAATCGCTTAAAAATTGCTTTATAACTCCGGACTGAATTATTTTAATACTAGCTAAATTAATTTATATATTTTTTAGTTTGTTTAAAACATTGTTGATGATTGCGTTGATGGATGAAGCTGAAATTTTACTCTATAATTGGTTAATTTCAACTTCAGTGTCGTCATGAATTTTTTATTTCTTAATCGACATGTCATTAGTTTGTGCTACAAAAGTCGAAGCCAGAAGATTCGAATTTATAATCATGATCATAACCATATTATTATCAATCATGATATCAATATCAGTAACGATGTTTTAAAACATGTAAAAAATCATTTAAAGCAGTATAAACTGATTTAAAACATTTTGTTTTAAATCATTTGCCATTCTTACTTGTCACAAAATATAATCGAAATCCCGTCGACAAAATTAAATTATTGTTCAATCATTTATGGGATTGGTCATGCAAGTTGACAAACGGACAAAATTCTAGTACCGTATAAGCACAAAATAACGTGCAGGGGTGTAATTTCGAATTTTGGCCTAAATTATGCTTAATTCGAACCATTATTCAAAATAATGCCTGGGCGTTTATATGGTATATGCAGGTTACTTATAAAAAGATTTTCATATACCTGGTTGTTTAAGTCTATTTGTTTTATATTTATACAATTAAGTATTTGTTTTTTAAAAAAATTTCTTGGTGATTTTGTTTTTATTAAAAATATAGTTAATAATATCGTATGTATAATGTTTTCAAATGCTTAGATTAGTTTAGATAGTTAATATTGTATATCACAAGAATTAGATTTGTAACAAATAAAAATTATTATAATTTTTTATAAAAATATATTTATAATTAAATTGTTATATTAAGGGTAATCTAGCAGTTACGTTCTTATATTTTATAGTTAAACTTAATGGTTTAAGTTTAGTTAAAAGCAAAATCTAAAAGATTTTAGTTTCTGTAATTTGAAAAAAAATTTATGATTAAATATAATACCTTGTGAAAAAGATCAAATGCAGTACATAACTAAAACAAAAATCTTCTAATTTTGCAGAATGTAAGTATTATGTATAATAGTAATATTATAGAAAATTCTATTATACAAAAAGTTGTATAAATAAGTTTTTTAAAAATAAAATAAAATTAATATTTTGCATTTAACTTGTAAAGTATTTAATTAAAAAAATAATACTAAGGTAATATGAGTTAAAATAATAAGAGAAGTAGTAAATGCAAAAAAGAGTTGTACCAAAAAATTTGGTTTATTAAGAATAAAAGCATTTTTAGTATTGTAAAATAACTAAAAATAAAAAGTAACCATATATATATATATAAGTTATAGTTTATTTTATATATTTAAAAGTACCAAATCAGTAGTTTGCTTATATTTAGATAAGAACTTATAATAAAGCAATTGAAATATGAGAATAATGATCTTAGTATAGTAGTTGGGTTATTATTTTTTAAGCAGTAAATTTAGAATTCAAATTCTATTAACAACAGAATTTTGAAAAATAATTCTAATCTGATAACTTGAATAAAATATTTAGAATTATAATCTTATAATTCTGATTATACTAAGACTAATTTAGAGAATATGTAGTATTATATAAATAAATCTAAAAGGTATAAACTGAATAAAAAATTAAATTCTCTTTGCTAATCCTCAATTCAAAACAAAGAAAAACAAAATACAAAATAACAAGAAAACAGACTAGCAAACATCCTTTAAACTACTAATAAAAGAGTTGTATTAAAGAAAACTACATATAGTATAGCAGAGTTTAAAAAACAAAAGAAGCTATACTAAGATATTAACAAGAAACAGCAATATTTTAGACAAGAAAAATGAAATTTTTGGGGAATTAACATTATCTTAAAAAAACAGAAAACAGAACACATGATAATGGTAGTAATAACAAACAACAACAAACAAATAAGACTCATTAACTAATTGGAAAACAGCAAGCATTATTATAGAATTAGTAATATAGTACTAACAACATACTAACAATATTACAAAAGCTTAATTCTAGGTACTAACTAGTTAAAAAAGAAAGACCCTGATCCAGTCTATTAGAATATAAACTAATAAATAAAAATTGTAATACAGATATTATATCCTATATTAAATAAATAAAAGATAAAAATTGAAGATATGTAGACTGTAAAATTTTGAACCAAATTCTTAAAACTCTTACACAAAACTTAAATAAAATAAAGCATATTGCTAAAGAATTAGCAATATATGATCCAAAACACATTATACCTTATGACATGTTAGTATATAATCAAATATTAGAACCTTAAGATTAGCAAAAACAAGTTAGCTTAAAGAAGAGATAATTGATGAGTAGAAAAAAAAGCTTAGATTAATAAGCTTCAATTTAGACTCTTTTAAATATAACACAAATACAAACAAAGAAGTAATATACTAAGAAAAAAGAAAAACAAATTATGAGTAAGAGCTAGTAATACTAGAAAAACAAATAAAAAGTCTTAGTATTATTATATCATACCATCAGACAAGCCAAACTACTAATGAATTCATAATGCTAAAAAGTAATATATTATAAAAAATAGAGGAAAACAGTGAGGACACAGATATGAAATTAGAAGAACAAGAAAAAGAACCAACTGATAAAGAAACCAGCATTTCATTTCCTATAAGTACAATTAAGTATAGCCAATAGTTTTTAGAAAACAGAATATGTAATAAAAACAGATTCTTTAAACAAATATGCAAATATATGCATTGCCAGATGAATCAAAAAAAAGAGTAAAGTATATCAAGTAGATTTTAGGAAATAACTACTATATTAAAACAATCAAAAAAATATTCAAAAATAAAAACAATTGGATAAAGGTGAAATTTGATTATAAACATAGTAAAAATACAACAATAGACAGAATTAGAAGAAAAGAAGATAAATAACTTAAACTAATACTAGAAGAAAATAAGAGTAAAAATTAAAAAACCATGCAACAAGAAAAACACAATACAAAAAAAAATAAGAAAAAAATATAAAACAAACAAGAAAAATAAAGAACTAATAAGAACAAAAGAAGTAAAGAAAAAGAAGAAAGAGAAAAAGACTCTATAAAGAAAAGCATCATAATAGAAAATGATGAAGAAAAAGAAGAAAAAGAGAAGTAGAAGAAAAAATAGTTAACAATATGGAATTTACCATTAGATATTAATGAAAAAGAGATAAGATATATGTACAAAAAATTTAAAAACTTAAATATTATATAAGTTAAGAGATTGTTATATAAAGCATTGGCAGTAATAGTAGCAAGCTTAGAAAAAAAAGAAAATTTTATGGATATTGCCACTTGGCAACAACAAATTAGCATGTATAACAATTAAGAATGAAGATTATGACCAGAGAGACAAGCAAAAACAGTACATAGCTAAATTGTTAAATATTCCAAGAAGAGCTTCAGAAGTATTTCTGTTACAATGCCTAAAAAACAGAAGTGCAAAAGCAATATACATCTTATGTAACAGAAATAAAAATCAAAAGAAGCTTGCAATAATCATCTTTACAAATGCTCTAGCAGCAAAAGAAGCCCAAACAATACCAATATGGTACAATAATCATTGAGTAAGTTAGGAAAATCCTAAAAGAAAGAAAGTACTAAAAAAAAATAAGTCAAGAGACAGTAAACAAGAAAGATTAAAAGTAGATAGCAAAAGACAAGAGATATTAAGAATTAGAAATATAATGCAAGAAGAGCCAAATAGAAGATATGGTAAAATAGGTTTGGATCCTTAGATACAAAATATAGAAAAATGGTTAGGAGACAGAAATGCCAATATAAAAGTATAAAAAGATAATTCAAAGAAAAGAAAAATGAAAGCAGTCCTGCAAGATCAAGCAAAAATAATACAAGTAAAAGATGTTTTGTGCCAAATTTTAAACAGACTAAACAAAATAGAAAAAATGCAGCTAGATACAAAAAGTGGCCTAGCTGATTATTTCTAAAGACATCATAGTTAAACTAATAAATATAGACAAAAAGATCAAAAAGTTTTTATAAAATAAAAGAAAGATATTTAAAGAAAGAAAAAAAGTAAAAACTTCTTGTTAAGAAGAAAAAATATGCAGTAGAGAAGAAAAAGAACCTAAAAATACAATAATAAAACAAAGATCACTAAAAAAAAAATAGAAAGAGAGTAAAAGAAAATAAAACTAATATGTTATAATGTGAATGGACTTAATACCAAAGGTTAAAAATTGGAGAACCTGCTCAGCTAAGCAGAAGAAAAGAAAATCACAATACTAGAAATTACAAAGATAAATCTTACAAAAAGAGAATAAAAATTTCTGATATATGCAATAGGCAAAAGATATATAGGATTTTGGACAAATGCAGCAGAGAATAAAAAGAAAGGTTCAGGTATTAGAATTATAATAAATGAACAATAGAAAAAACACATAGGTGCAGTTAAGAAAATAAGTGAATATATGATAAAGATAACACTATACTTCAAACAATTGGAGTTAGTAGTAATTGTAGTTTATATACTACTAAATAATAAAGTAGTAGAGAAAAACATTCAGCAGAAACAGTATTAAAAAGAAAAAGACAAACATAAACTATTGTAATAAGTAATTTTAATCACACAGCAGATAATATACTAGACAGACAATATCTACAGACAATAAACTACAAAAGGTTGCCAATCTTTAATTGGTTTAAGAAACAAGACTTTAAAGATACATATAGATATATGAATCCAATAAGTTAACAATATACATGGTCTAATGAAGAAGTAGCAACAAGAATTGACTACATATGAATATCAAAAGAATTAGTTTTAGACTTACAAAAAGCATAAATCAAAAAAATAAAAGAGATTACAGAAAGTAATTATAAAATAATAATAGCTGAGATATGGATTAAACATAAAATAGCAGAAAAAAGCAAGTTAAAGGTGAAAAGGAAAAGGCTGTTAAGAATAGTATACTTGTATGATCAAGCAAAATTAGAAGACTAGGAAAATTATGCACAAGAACTACAAAACTGATTAGAAATAAAGAAGATATTAGAAGACATATACAAGAAGAAACAAGATAAAGAGTAAAGAATGAAAAAGATAAACAATATATAGGATATAATAGAAGAAGCAGTCATCATAACAGCAAATAAATACATATCTAAGAATAAAGTATACAACATGACTACAAACAAAATAAGAAGTTAGAAAGAACAACAACAAGAAAAAAGCATTGTTAAATTTCAAAAATTAATCAAACATGCAAAAACAAGAAGAATCTAAACAGTAATAGAGATAAAAAGAAGTGAAGTAAATGAACAGTTAAAAACATTAGATAAGAAAATTTGATGTGAAATTATCAAGATTACAAAAACTATGGTCAAATGCATGAATAGAAGATATAAAGAGTTGGAAAAAGCTATTATTAGAAAGAAAAAAAAAGATTGTAAACAAATACAAAAAAAACAAATAGAAAAAAACATAAATAAAATATATAAAATAATCAAAACAGACCAAGAAAAGATAATAGCTAGTCTTCTAAATAGGCCTTATAAGAAAATAGTACTTGACAGATTTATCAAACAAGCAAAAGAAGAAACAAATCTGCTAACAGACCCAGAAAATATTAGAGCAGAAGTAGCAAAACATTACAAGAAATAATTTAGAAAATGAAATACTAAATTAGAAAAAATATCAGAAAAGAGAAAAAAAATATATAAACTATAAGAAAACATTAAAGAAGAATGGTATACAGAAGTTAAAAAAGAAATTAAAGAAAAAGAATAGGAAGAGTTACTAAGAAAATTAAAGATAGAAATAGCTTCAAACATATCAAATATAAGTTATATTCTAATAAAGCAAGTAGAAAAAAAAACACAAGAGGTATTTAAAGGCTTTGCAGACCTGTTTAGAAGTAGAAGAGATACCAACCAAATAGAAGATAACCTAATACCAAAAGATGTTAAATAAGAATATAGTTTAAACAACACTTAACCAATAGTATTAATAAAAACTTTTAGGAAAGTTGTAACAAAAATGATAACAAAAAAACTTGCCAAAATGTTTATAGAAAAAGAAATACTCAAAGGCCCAAATTATGCAGGCCTTCTAGGCAACTTGACAGAACAGTCAGTACATATTTTCAACATAATAATAGAAAAAGCAAAAAAGAAGAGTAAAGAAGTTTTAATACTTTTGCAAAACAAGAAAAAGGCATTTGACTCAGTTCTATTTAAGAGTTTAGAATTAATACTATAAAGAGTTAAAGTACTTAAAAAAACAATTAAATACATCTTGAACCTGTTTTATGAAAGACAACTCAAAATTATTACAACTTATAGCCTAACAAAAGAAATAATAGCAAGAGACAGTATTGATTAAGGTGAAATAATATCTCTATTAATATGGCAGCTTTTTTATAATTCACTATTAGAGAGAATACAAGAAAATAAAAACTTAGATTATACAGTAGAGCAGCAAATTAAAAGAGGCATGCAATGCAACAATAATACAAAGTATCACCAAGCAGCCAATGTAGATAGCAAATAGTAAAGAACAGCTAATAAAGATTTTAAAGATAGCAGAGGAATTTTTTGTGATAAATGATATAGAAATAAACAGACTTAAATCAAAGCTGCTGATAATGCATACAAAAGTAAAGAAAAAAGAAAAAAAAGTGATCTTTGAGAAAAGCAAGATAGTAAAAAAAACAAAGAATAAGATAGTTCATTCACTAAAAATATGGCTAAATAATAGAATAAGTGAAGTGCTAGTAAAGAAGAAAGCTAAAAGAATAATTAGCCAAACAATAAAAAACCTCAGATACAAGAAAATAATAATAAGCCAGATTGTGTATATAAACAATATAGTAATAATACCAAAATTAAGTTATATGCTACAATTAACAAAAATGTCAGAAAGAAGTATAAATGAAATACATTAACCAATAATAAGTTTGGTGAAACAAAAGAGTAGTCTACAAAGAACATTAAAACATTGCATATAGAATATAAAGATATTGGAAGTTGTAGAACATTATAACAAGAATTATTAATGAAACAAGTAAGTGGCCTATTAGCAAAACTAAACAGATTAGATAGTCTTAGACAATTAACAAAATTGAGAATAATGTAAGGCTGTTAGAGAGCAGGCTTAACAAAAAATATATAAAAAATAAAAAAAATATCAAAAGACATAGAAGGTTAGAAAAGTAACTTAGCTTGTTTAACATTATTAAAAGCAAAAAGACTTAATATAAATATAAGAGCAGAAGGTACTTTATAAACAATGCTTAAATACAGAACCAAAATAAAAGAACTTATAGATATATAATTATAGAAAAGAAGCAGAACTAGAATAAATGAAGCAGGTCTAATATATTTAAATTAGTTGCTCAATACAAAAGAAGAGAAATTAATTACATAGCAGCAGCTAAAAAGTTATTAAAGTTTATCAAGTAAAAGAAAAAAAGCAAAATGGTTTAAAGCAATAGAACTAGAAGTGCTTATTAAAGTAGAAAGCAAAGAAGTTAAGACATTTATAACAAACAGACAAAATTCTCAAGTAATGCAAATTAGATAGGGATATATTTTAGAAGATAAAAGAAAGAGAGAATAGGTAGTGCATAGTATGCAAAATCATTAATAGCTAAAAAAAATAGTTAAAAAGAAAAAAAAATTATTAGTAGAACATTAGCAAATATAAAGTAAAGAAAGTGAACTAGCTGTTAAAATTAACAAGTGCAAAGGTTGTATAAGAAAAGAAAAACATTTAAAAGATAGCTGCCAATAGTAGATAAGAATAAACAACAAAACCAATATAATTCCAGACACATTAATAGAAAAAGGCAGCAACAAGATTAAGATATCAATAGACCAAATAGTAGAAACAATAAAGGCAAATGAACTAACAAAAACTTGAGAGACTAAAAATAATAGAAGAGCTAGAAGTAGATGATTAGATGACAAAATCTAAAAGAGAACATTAGTTAAGAAATAATAGAAGTTTTAAGAAGAAATATAATAAGGAACAAAAACAAGTATATAATATATATAGATGGAATAGCAAACTTAAAAACCAAAGAAGATACAAGAATTAAAAATAGTATGGGTATAGGATGGGTGCAACCAAATGAAACACAAGAATGCCCAGAAGAGAAGATAGTACTTGGTTTAGAAGGATGGCAAACATCAACAATAGCAAATTTTGTAGTAATATATGTAGCAATTTTAACAATACCAAAAAAAAAATAAATAAAAATATATATAGATAGTAATGTTGCAATAAGGAACATTAGTAGAGACTTAAAACAAGCAAACAGAAATAAGATTCTTAAAAAAAAAAATACAATATAAGTAATAAAAATTAGAGATCTTATTATAACAAAAGCTATAATAAAAACAGATGAAATAATAAAGCTGATAGCTTAGTGAAAAAAGGTGCAACAAGTAGGAAAATAATACAAGTTGAAGAAGTTAGTTGTAAAGAAATAAAGTACTGCCTAGAGTAGGAAAACAAATATACTGACATACTAGCAAGTCTGTTTTGCAAGCTAATAATGAATACAAGATTAGAAGCAAAATAAAAAGAAACAAAAACAATTAAAGAACTAGAACCAAAATCAGAAGTTATGATTTATGATTGAACATACTTTTGAAAAAAACTAAAGATAACTAAAGGAGTATACTATATAACAAGAAGAAGTAGTGCCAGAAAAAGTACATTTATAAAATGTATAATGAATAAACTGCCAACATTAGAAGAACTTAACAGAAAAAAACCAGATATATACACAACAATAAAATGCCAAATGTGCTAGGATAAATCAAAAGAAATATAGACATATTTGGCAGCATGTAAGAGACAAAAGAACTTCTGAAAAAGAATCCAGAAAGTGCTTATTGCAACAGTTTAAAAAGAGCTAAAAGAAGAAGAAAAAATTCAGATTTCTTTATATGTGTTATATATGGTGTTCTTTGGAAAAACAGAAGCAGAGAAAGTAAGAATAAGAGAGGCACTAATTAAAGGTCTTATTTCAAAAAAAAATACAGAACAGACTGAGGCAGCTTCTAAGCACAAGATTAAGATAGCAGTTTATAAACATAGTAGCAAGAATAGTCTAGGATATATTCTATAAATAGTATAAAAGATTCAATATAAAAAGATTAATGAATAGAAAAAAAATGAAGAAATAACAGATAGAATAAAAAAAAAAGAAAAAAAAAGAGAAAAAAAGAGAAAAGTACTGAATAAAAAAGAAAAACCAAATTAACAAAAAATAGAAAAAAGAAAAGAGAAAGCAAGAGAAAAAGAAAAATGAATTAAGAAAAAAGTACAGAGGACATTTTTAGAGCTTGTTATAGAAGAGAGAAGACTCTTCTATTATAGACTTTAAGTAGTCAAATAAGCAGCTTATTTTTGATTAAAATAATGTGACAAGTTGTACTTAGATACTATTAGGATAGCTAGATGATGCTAGATTTAGACATTAAGAATATTTATATAATTGCAAATGTAATTTCAAAATCTTAATAAAGTACTAGCATAACTGCTTAAAAAAAAAAAAAAAAAAAAAAAAAAAAAAACTGAATAAAAAGCTGAATGCTAACAACTTGAATAAGATATCTGAAATATTAATTTTGTAATTTTGATTATATTAAGATTAATTTTAAAAATATGTAATATTATATGAATAAATTTAAAAAATATATTACTAAATAAGAAGCTATGCTTAGAAATTACAAGTAAAGAGATAGTATAATCTTTAATAATATTAACTATAAAGATTTTGATTCAAAAAAGAAATCTTAAAGCAAATAACTTATATAATAGTAACATTAAGAGTTTTACATATTTTTGATCATAATTTTTGATGTACTAGACCAATTTGAATAAAACAACTACTATTGGATTCAGCTTATCAAGATGGTTCTAATGAGCATAAAATCATGTAATTCTGATTATAGGATTACAAGATTGGGACAATTTTGATAAAATACTAAATTTGGTATATATGACTTGAATATAAATAACTAAATTAGCTAAGCTCCTAAAAGCATAAAAAGCATAGATATCACAGATATTACAGATCTCAAATATATCATATATATATTATTTTTTAGCTTTTTTTATATATATAATATCTCTTATATTGTAATAGAATTTATTTTTTTTCCTATATTAGTATATATTTATTTTTAGCTCTATATTATATTTTATATTTTTTCTAATATTTTTATATAGTTTATAGAT
>CAJVQA010003605.1:0-19102 GCA_910591915.1 Cetraspora pellucida | reverse complement strand
AGGTTTTTTAAATGTATAAGTTTCAGGAAGATGTTTAGAAAGTTGAAGGATAAAATGTTGACAGAATTGAATTCTAATAGAGGTGCAAACTTTTTCTTTGTCAATATTAGAAAAAAATTGTTTACTATAAGAAAGGTAGTAGATATCAAACCAAAAATTAAAGTAATCAAGAGAATTTTTTAGTGAAGAAATACAAAATCTCTCAAGAAAGAGTGTTTTGGGAATATTAAAAAAGAGTTTAATATTAAATCTAGTGTCTAACTGAATAGTATGGTATTTTTGTTTAAGGTTAGTAGTTTGTATAAAAGATTTAATTTTAAATCTTTTAGGTCTAAGCTAAAGGTCTTCAGCAAATTTTTAATAATCAATAGACTGATAGTTATTCATAAGAAAAGATGAAGACAAGCAAGATTGAGGCAGAGTTGAAGATGATTGTAAACTATATATGAAGAAATAGTAACTAGTAAAGCAAAGATTTTGAAGTAGTTAAGTTTGGTAAAGAGAATATTTGTAAATTTAAGAATAAGGTTTTTAAGAATAGATTTGAGAAGTTTGAAAGAAATGGTAGCATTTTTGTCAATATTGAAATTGTTGTTGTAGATAATATCAATTAAAAATTTAGGATGTTGCTCAGTTATAATACAGATAATGTAGTAGAATGAGGCTTTTAGTGCAAATTGGGTAGCAGTAGCTGGCTTAATTTCTTTGCCAGAATAGAAATCATAGAAAGATTTTTTAAGAAATATAAAGAGTTGGAGAGAAAATAGAGTTTGTAATTTCTTGTTAGATTGTATTTCTTTAGTAATTGGAAAATTTGCAATCCAGTTGTATATAAGATTAAATTTTAGTTTGAGAATATTTGAATAAGATTAAGGAATAGGTTTGTTAGAAGTATTTTTCAGTTAATTGGTATTGATAAAATTGTTGAGATTCAGACTAGAAATATTAAGAGTATTAGTAATAAGAGGTTGGTTAGAGATAGGATTAGTATTGGTAGTTAAAGAAAAGAAAGAATCAATAAGGTCAAAAGAGATTAAGTTTTGATAAAAAGAGGTAGTAAGAGGATTAGTAATTTGAGAAGAATTATGTAAAATGTTTTGGAAGGTTTGGATAAGATTTTTCTTAGTTTGGAATGAACTAGCTTTATGTTGAAATAAGGCAGTTATACAGACAAGATAATAAACTTTATTATTTTTGGAGACATATTTTTTAGTAAGATAATGATGCTCATTTCTCTTAATACAACCAATTGGAAGAGAATATTTAGGACAAGTATGGTAATGAACATCTGGTATAAGAGATGGAGAAACACTGTTAGTAGAAGAAGAGAGGTTAGTCATGAGTTGTTGAGTTGTTCTGTTGATTTTTTTTGAGTTATTATGAATATAAGCAGTTGTAAATTCAGTAGCTTGAGTGTAGTTAGTGTTTGAGGTTAAGATGAATTTGATATGATATTTGCCACAAAGACAAGTAATGATAAAAGTAAAAGTAGAAGCTTGAAAGAAATGAGTAATCTTATTAGATCTGAGGTTTTTTGTTAAGCAAATAGTAGGTTGAACTTTGGAAGGAATTGGTCGAGTCTTGTCATTATTTTCTTCTTTATAAAGAGCAATACTAAAACTATTAGAAAAGTTTTGGTAAAAATAATCAAGGTCTGCTGTGTCAGGTTCTTGTTAACTTAAAATAAGCATTGTTAAATAATAATAAGTTAAGTAAAGATTTAATTAAAGATTTAAAATTTTTCTAAATTAATAATATGATTATAGATAATTTTTACAGGAGTGATAATTAAAGACAAGGGTTGTAGTATTGGGGTATTACTAGAATAGTATATAGATGTAGTTAATGTAACTAGAGTCACAATATGACTCAGATACTAAACACAAATAAAGTTTGAAGTACAGATTATTAAATAATATTAATAAGAACTAAATATAGAAATAAAGAATTGTGTTCAATAAAATTCTATTAATAGATAGGTTACAGAATTTTTATATAAATTAATAAATTATAAATTGAGAAATGATCAAATAATTACACAAAATCTGTGTAAGAGAAAAAAGAAATAGAGTAAGGACAAAAGGTAGGAAAAAAATTTTTCAAGAGAGTAAAAGATAAATTTAGCTGTAGTTTGGCCAATATTAGGTCAAAACTTTTCGTCTAGAACTTGTTTTAATCAGGCAAATGTGCACTACAACTTTAATTAAGAGTATAAGACAGATTATGGCAGCAAGAACTGCAAAAATATAAAATTATTGAAACTGGGGGCTAAAGGCCATCAGTACAGTTTTCTCAGTGAGTTTAAACTCTAGAGATGTAAAATTTTCAGGATATATGTAAAATACGATGCTGAACAAGTTTACTTATAATGTAAGTTTAATTTAGGTATTGTGGTCAAATTTAGTATAAATGTTTCTTATAAAAATTAAAAAAAAAGGTATCACATCAAAAATCGTAGTTTACAAAACATTTTATTAATATAATCGATTTTGAAGTATAAATAAAAATTGTTTGTCTATCAAAAATACATATAGTTTCATAAAATGATTTCATATATTTAATTAGTAATTATTTATTGATGGGTTGATTTATATCATCATGAATTTATAAAAAATGATCTTTAAAGATTATATACAAAACTAAAATAGAAAATCTTTAATTTCTCAATAAATATCAAACCAATCATTATGAAATTTTATATACTAATATAATGAAAGTCAGTCTAAAACTTTAATTAGTAGTGTAAAACAAGTTTAGAAACAGAAAAATTAATCCACAGAAGAAAAAATTTTAAAACTTAAAAAATTACCTAATTTGGTTAGTAAATAATTAAAAAAAAATTGGCACAGTAATTAAATTTATTATAAATATAAGAGGAATTCAAAAAATAAAAAAAATAAAACAGATTTGCATTTTTTAAAAAAAAAAACAAAATTAACAAAAATTATGTCTGACAATTATAAGTTTTTACATATTATGGCTACTGTTTACTATTGCATTCTGTGTTTAGAATGGTTGAAGTGCAAGAAGAATGTAAGTAAGAAAGAGAAGCAGGAATGTGAAGATGAGTATGAATGAACCAAAAAGGTCCCTCCATGTGATAAATGTTTGTTACAACACTGGTATTGTAAGTTGGTATCTTGTGATCAATGTTATAGGCTGAACAAATGTAATAATATCGAGTGTTCAGCTTGCAAGAAGTATAAGCTCAAGTGTCAATGAGTTCTGCCCAAGACATAAGAAGAATATGCTATATTTAAGAAACAAGACCTGTCTTATAGTTCAGGTCAATATGAGCCTACAGATCTAGGAAGATTTCACGAGCAGGTCTATTTCCAATTTAATAAACATCAGACTGTATAAAGTATAAAGAAGATGTTTAGACATAGGGTTATGAATTTTCCAAAGTATCTAAATGGTGATTCAGATCAGAATCATGATTACAATCAAAAACCTTAGAACAGATGCAAGGTTCCTGAGCACAAGAAGAAGTTTGTTGTGATTTTCAGGTTCAAGAGAAGATCTGTGATACTTGTAATAAAGATTGTATCGAGAAGAGAACTCCTGCTTATTAGAAAGCTGCTGAATTGACAAGTGAGGAGAACTGATTCTGGGCCTTTGGGAACTACAGATATTTAGCAAATACTAATAAATTTACAAACAAAGATGAGATTAATAAAAAATAATTAGAGGATATTAAAAGAATTGAGCATATTATTGAGAATAATTTAAATGTAAAAGATATTTTAAAAAATAAGAATAAATTATTATCAAGAAATTGGTTAAAAAGTTTGAAAGATTTGGAGCACTTGATCAAAAAGGAGAAGAAGTTAAGAAAGATAAATGTAAAATGATTCTGGAGACCTTGTTGTGTTTATATGTTTAGAGTTAGTGGTTTTGAAAAGAACAGTTTAGTACATTATCTATTTGGTAATGAGATATATATAAAATAACAGAAACAAAAAACTGGATCAAATTGGTGGAATGGTTATAAGAAGCAAGAGATAGTACTTATTGATGAATAGTATATAGCTATTGGATGGAATGATATAGTAAAATTATTAAATGATACTGATGAAAGTGTTGAGATAAAGCATAAGGAATTTGTGAAATTTCTTGCCAAGTATGTCTTTTTAATATTCAGGAAGATGCCACAGAATGTTTTTAACTTTGGAAATCGAAATGACATAGTTGATAATACTACTGTTTATAGGGACTAAGGCCAATTCGAACGAAGATTAGATTTTGTCATCCAATATAGGAAATTGGAATGCAGATACTACTTAAATTCATTTTTTCAAAGGTTTTGAAGAGAATTTTTGAAATATGATCTGGGACATTAGTTTGGTAAGAGAAAATCTTTTAGATGAGCAGATAATTAAAAAATGTAAAACATCAGGATTTAAAGATGATGAACTCATTATTAAAAACAAGAAAATCATATGATGCCAGGATTTTTTTGAATATAAAAAGAATTATTTTCGAGATTATCCTAAAGTAAAGGAATTATATAAGTATAAACTAGAATTAGAGAATCCAAATGAGAATCCTAGTAAATCAGATTATTTAAATTATGATGAAAACATGTCAGAGTATCATTCAGATGATTCTGATTATATTAAAGAAACAAAATTAAGAAACAAAGTCAATAGTAAAAAAAAAGCTGAACTTGAATTAGAGAAATCTATTATTAAAAAATTTCGATTGTGATTTTTAAATTTTAATAAAATAAATATTAAAGCTTATAAAAATTATAATTTTATAATTATTTTAATAATGCAATATATAAAGTTGTTATATGAAACTACATGTTTTTTGATGAAATACACATTTTTATTAAGGACTCAAAGTTGATTAGCATAATAATAGTTTTTGTAAAATATGATTTTTAGTATAATGACAATTTTAAAAAAAGGATTTATATAAAGATATGAAAAATGCTTCATCAAAAAATATTATATTTTCATGAATATTTATTCAATTGACTTGAAATTTTATATACAAATTCTTGAAACTCATCTAAATCGATTTTATTATTATTGTAAAGTAAGTTTAATTTATAAACGATTCTTGTAAAAATTAAAAAAAAAAGTCATCACACCAAAATTATAGTTTACGAAATATTCTATTAAGATAATCGATTTTGAGATATTAATATAAGTTGTTTGACTATCAAAAATACATGTAGTTACTTATAACCAAATTATTTGTTTTATTATTAAATTTTTAAAGATGAGCTGATTACGATCATAATGAATCTTGTCAAGAAGATCTGTAAAGACATAAATGAAATAAAAAAAGAAATCATCATATCTTGACAAATATCAATTAGAGCATTCTAAAATTTTACAGCCCAAGAGAAAGATAGTGTCTCTTCAAGTTTGCTTAAAGGCTCAAGAAAGGTTTAGAAACAGAAAAATATTCCACAGAAGATGAATCATTGAAAATTTTCTTTTTTAGAAATTGGTTGGTATAGTAATTAATCAATTGGATGGTTTTTGAATGCATTCAAAAACCACCATCTAATTGATAATGGTTTTTGAACTTTGTCACATGTTTTCTAGTATTCTGATTGGTCAATGTCATTCTTGAAAAAAAAATAATTGACTGATTCGTTAAGCTACAGTAGGTGAAAAACTATTGTCATAGAGTTAAAATATAGAGTGTTTCCTTTTTTGGTCATTGGTTGTCACATAACTGATCAGTCATGTGACTGTAGGTTATTATTGTAGCTTTCTGTAACACTAAACAGAAAGCTACTATGTATAAGAAGTAATATTTTTTTTTTGATATTAAGATGACCTCTTTGGTCTGAGCTTTTTATTAATACTTATAGCAGATATATGTTTTATATAGATGTATCTATAATGAACTATTAGACAAGTATACAACTGGCTACATGTATAATTTTTCTATATTACCTATTTAAGGAGTCCACCCGAGAGTTCCCCACCAGTTGCCATATCTAATATTCTTGCTTAGATGTTTTATTTAAACCCTCTGATCTAATCCTAGTATTAATTTCACCAGGTTACAGACCTGGATTTATTTGCTATCAACCATAGGACTATAATCCTTAGACTATTTTTATTCTTGAAATAAATCTATCAGAGTGAACTGTATTCTCTTTTACTGCTAATCTGATTTGACACTATGACTGAGACCAACACTTGCAGTTAGGGTTATCTCTTAAACTGCTATTACTCTTGTAAAGTTTACCCAAATCCTGGTACCCATCTTTCTGACTTCTTCTTCATCATTCTCTACTAGCCACAACTCAGAATTAACTGATTCACCAGACTTTCAATCCAGATGACCTGGTATGGTATACTTATATGCCTTTTCTTCTGGTGATTCTGGCAGCCTGGTTGATCATGTGCTTCTCTATACATCTTTGTTATCCGGTTTACCTAATTAGTTCCTATAAAGTGTTTCATAGGCTTCTATCAGTCCAATGGCACTATCAAAAGTTTGTGCTACCTCTTTACTCGGGATTTCCAAGTGAGTTTCTGTCTCTTTGGTTTCTTAGCCTTCTATGCCTAGTGACCTTATCATTGGTTTGCCTGAAGCCTTGTATGATACCAGTTTTACATTCTACTATGTACATGTACTGTGTAACATTACACTTCACATAGATGCCCCAAGCTTCCAATGTCAGGTGGGACCCAACTTGGTGTACCTAAGATTACAGATGCCCAAAACTCAACTGATCGACAAGAGACAGTTATCGTAACACAGGTATAATTTTCAAAATTCATCATCTATGAGAATTGAACCTTAGACCTGTTACTTAAGGGTTGACAACCTATCTACTTCACTTCTAAGAAGTAATATTAAAAAATAAAAATCTTAAAATAATATACGAAATATAATTTTAAATTTTAGTCTATATTAAGCTTAATTTGAATCATTATTCAAAAATAATATTATTGTGTATTATTTTATATTTATATAGTAAATAATTGTTTTTTTTAATATTACTAATTCTTAATTTGAACTATACAGTTATTTTTTTATTTTAAATTTTGTATTCTTGTATTATATTCATATTTAAAAACCTTTAGATAATGTAACATATAATAGATTATAGTATATATAAAGACTATATTTAAATTATTTTTCTTAATAAAAAATATTTTGATATTTAGTTCATTATAATTAATTTTTATTAATAGTGAAATTTATTTTCATAGTTGTCAAAATTTTTAGTAAAATTATTTAAATTTTTTATATAAAAATACATTAGATAGTATTATTATTTTTTTGAAATTTATAAAAAACTAATAATATTAAAATGTTGTCAAAATTATTTTTTCAAAAAAATAATTTAAACAACTATATATAAATTAGTTATATTGAGGATAGTGATCCTAGTATAGTGGTTAGGTTGTCATCCTTCAAGTAGCAAATCTAAGGTTCAAATCTCATCTATAATAAAATTTGAAAATTAAACTGTATTATAGCAAGCTGTCTCTTGGTGATCAGTTAGATTTGTGTATCTGTAACCTTAAGTTGCACCATCTCAAATAGGAACTTGAAATATCTATGCTAAGTGTAATGTTACATGTATATAAAGGAATGTTAATAATCACTGTCAAATAAGACTTTAGTGCAAACCCATGATAAGACCACCAGGCACAGAAAACTAAGGCACCAAAAAGTCAGAAACCTACTTAAAAATTCCTGAGTAAAGAGGTAACATAAACTTTTGACAGTATGGTCAGACTGATGGAAGCTCATGAAACATTTCCAAAGAAATAGACAGATAAACCAGATGTCAAGATGTGTAGAGAAGCAAATGACCAACCAGGTTGCTGGAATCACCAGAAGAAAAGGATACATAAGTATACTATACCAGGCTATTTGGATTGGAACTTAGAGGAATCCTGTCAGTCCTGACTAGTAGTTAGTAAAGAATGATGAAGAAGACATTGTGATGATTTGTACTGGGGTTCAAGTGAACTTTATAAAAATAAAAATAATGTAACATAGCAGTTAAACAGGTTATCCCTGTAACTGCAAGTGTTAGGTAACTATAGCATGTTGCATAAAACTAGATCAACTGTGTATGAGACACAGAAGGTTCTAGTAAATTTTCTGTTAAGGATAAACTAGTTCTAAAGGTACTTGAAGGCATCAGGTACTTTGAATAGGTGTAACCTTGAAGATGTCCCTATAAGACATGGTGGACTACATATGTAGAAGGTTTAAATAGGCAAGACCCATAGTTGGCTTGCAGGTATGTCAACTAGTGTAGAACCTGTATAGTAATGTATAGGTGGACTACTTAAATTAGGCATCAAAAGTGCACATGTGGTTAGTTGTAACCTCCAATATAAGGGAGCCCCTGGAGGCACCCATGTTCAAATACATGAATAAAAACATCAGCTCCCATAGACAGGAACTTTAACTCAAAAAAAAAAAATAAAAATAAAATAATTTAGTTATATTAAATTTTAAACATTAATCACTATGTAAATTTTAAATTATACTAATTTTAAATCCATATTTACAGTTGGATTTCTCTATAGTCACACTTAGAAAAAATTAAAATTTTTTTAGATTTACTGTATAGATTGCACCATTTGCATAGACTATACAGCCTCAATCTCTAAAGCATTTTGGTTGTTAAGTTTCATGTTTATATATATTGTAAACATAAAATAATAAATCAGTTGTTTCACAATTAGATTTTTCATATAACTACTTAAGAGAATTAATTTCAAATCAAATGAGGCATATTAGATTTGGTAAATGATTAATATATTATAAGTCAAGTTCTATGACAAAAAGGTTTTGAGGTTCATTACTAGGCAAATGTTCTAGCATATTTTATATAATAACAAGTTAGATTATGTAATAAGGATGATGATTATTTTAATAAAATTATCTGTTTTACTATTAACAAGTGGTTTACTATAAGCATCATGTATTATGTACTGCTTTATTTGCTAAGAGAAATGTTATTCTTCCTGAAGAGCCTTTTGGCCTTTATTTATAATTGTAAAGTTCTTATTTACATTCTGCGATTGATATGACTGATATCACTGATGCTACCGATGCATCGTATCCTACAAATAACACCCAAAATACCCTTCTGATTGATCGCTTATATCTGCCACATTTGTCACAT
This sequence comes from Cetraspora pellucida, assembly GCA_910591915.1. NCBI lineage: Eukaryota > Fungi > Glomeromycota > Glomeromycetes > Diversisporales > Gigasporaceae > Cetraspora > Cetraspora pellucida. The sequence continues at coordinate 9,969 of CAJVQA010003605.1, read as the reverse complement.
GCGACTGATCGGTGGTATGGACAAAATGTGACAGATGCGACCGACCTTTTCACTATTTAAGTAATAGACCCAAACAGCCAGGGTCCATTCGGGTCCCAAAGTATAAAACATCTACTTCATATGTGTAAAATTGAGCTCCCATCATTTTTAATTAGTAGATCTCCAAAGTTAGTTTAGACGTCAATTTTTTTTTTTTACGTTTATTTTACTTTTTTTCTGCATATCGGTGGATTTACTTCATTTGGTAAATAGAGGAACTCATCGTTCATAATTCTGGTCAAATTTGCAGATCATTTACCAGATCTAGAACAAACCAACTTTAAATGTGATCAAATGATCTGCTAGTGATGCAGCTCCGTTTTTCTTTCGAAACGATTTCTGATTTGTAATTCAAGCCTGGATTATAAAGTTGACCAGAATTATGCCAGCTTACCTGAATTATGAAAATTGCGCTGCGCAGTCTCAAAAAATGCCTGCGGTGAAATACTGCGCAGTCTCATCTCTAGTCACACTCTATATAATTACACCTCTATAAAAGCACCTATTTTTGTAAAACAATTAAAAAACTTTTATGTAAGACCTATTTTATATGCACATTTTTAAAACATCCCAACTGTGTAATTATAGAGGGTTGACAATACTAAGTGTGACACGTAGTAACATGTGTAGAGCTAGTAATAAATTATATAAGCAATAAAAGGTATATTCTAATAAATTATTTTGATAAATAAATAGGTCAATATGAATAAAATATTTTAAACCTATATTAGAACTATATAAAAACTAAAGAGTCTGCTCTAATTAACCAGATTCAATACCTATTTACAAATCTTTATTGAAAATCCATTTGTTGAAGAAATCCAAGCTTGCACGTGGTTGATAATGAGGTACCATATGCCCTGCTTCAAAAACTCTCAGGAATGTAAATCCTTTAAATGTTCTAACATTTCCAGCATGAATATCAGCATTCGTTATCCAACGAGTAACATTAGCATTATTAAAACCTTTGGTACCGCTCCATTTAAGTGCTTTTGTCCACGCATCACAACCTAAAAAAAAAGAATGATTATTAATTAAAATTTGATGCAATAAAGTTCAAAGCTAATTCATTAATAGCACAGATCACTTCGTAAAAAGGGTTACATGCAATTGCTTCAAGATATTTCCATAAAATATATAATACATAAACTTAGTAATAAGTGCTTACCAAACCAATTACAAAGGACGTCAGCATCGCCTATAAAAATAATTTATGATAAATTAAAAGAAATAGGAAATTAAAAAAAATAATTATTTATAAAATTACCGGCGTATACTAATACACGAATATTGCTTTCCAAGAGTGATGGAATGTATATGTCAAAACGACGTAGTCTAAATTAAAAAAGATATATTATTGAAAGCTTTAGCGAAAAAATTCGAATTAAACTAATTTATATTAATTGATTTATTTAGATTGCCTACGTATCACCAGAATTAGAAAATTTGAGGTTAACAGTTTCGGAACGAAGTTGAAAGACAATCGAAGGATTAACACCCAGTTCAACCTTAACATCTTCACGATTACAATATTTCGCAATATCTTGGAAAATAGGAAAACACGAATCACCATCATTACAATGGCTTCTTATATCATAAATACTTCTATTAGAAGCTTCTTCATAAAAGTGTGACATTTCTTTATAACATTGTCCAGCAGCTATGCAATTTGTTATATTATTTAGATAATAACATGTTTTGGTCAACTTGGCACATTGAATAGAATCTCTTCTCATCTGATTACATGCGGAATTATTTAATACTGGTCCATAAGATGAATCACAGGCCATTTTTGGTAAATATTTATATTGTATGAGAGGGTTAACTAGACCATCTCCAATTAGGATAGATTTAAGATTAATATAAATATGATTCTTTATGCCATTATAGATATTATTATATTGGTTAATATCTGAGGCTATGGCTGGTATGAAATGTCCTGCATACCTGTTAATAATAATACAAATGATTTTAGTTATTTGCGATTTCGACTAGACAATATTACTAATGTTAACAATGTTAATAACATTAATAATGCTTACGATTCACCGGCTATATGGAAACCCAAATTAGCATATTGAGGCAACTCTTGGAAAAAAAGTTGTAAAAATGCGTATACATCGTATGCAGCGCCAAATGTAGTGAATACGTATTCTCCATAAGAATACCCCGTATTAATTGGCTGTACGGATATTTTTGTTAATAATTACACAAAATACATAAGATTAGTGTTGGTATTATAGCAAATGTGGATAAAATGGCGGATTAAACATTTTTAAAATAAACAGAGGAAGTTTTTTTATTAAGCAAATAGGACTTCACTTACTAAGTAAAGTTACACAAAATATTATTTTTTTATATAAAGTTTTGGTGAAGCATTGGCAATTTTTTATAAATAAATTTATTCATTATACGTTTCGGTGCAGAAAATTGATTTTTGTACCAAAATATATAACAAAAAAAATTAACAAAAAATTTCCGATATTTATCAGTATTTAAATAAAAAAAGAATATTTTAAATAACTTAGTGAATGAAGTCCATTTGTTTAGTAAACAAATCCGGTTTGCGTAAAACTGCTATTAATTAAATTTACAAATTTTTGATTTCTGTGATTTATATAAAAACGGTATTTTTTCGTAATTAGAAGAGTTAAGTCTATATTTATCAAATAAATCATAAAGAGAAAGAGTTTAATGGTCTTCTTAGTAAATGTTAACTTCGCCATAATACCCACATTTAACTTAGTATTAAAATTAGCGAAAAAATATTTGTTTAATACTTGATCCAAGAAAATTATACTAGCGTTGTTATTCCATGAGTAAGGATTAAGAATTGTATTGTTTCCTCCTGGATTAACGAAGCAAGGACCAATTTCGAAGTATAAAGCCTTCATAGAAGGAATCCTATTATGTGTAATTAAAATATAAGTAATAATAATAAGGATGTATGTGTGACTCAAAATTTTCATAGTGATTAAATATTTGGCTAGTTCTATTTAGAGTTTGAGGTTCGGAGTGTAATTTCAAATTAGACATGGGCTCAAAGTGTGTTCTTATGTCGAGCGAATTCCGAGCCTCTAGCCTAAAAACTTTGGTTCAAAATTGTCATGCTGAAAAAGTCGGAATTTTCCGAGATTTTAGGGTTACATAAATAAATATTCTTTAAAATTAGAATTTATTAGGAACTTCCAAATCAACTTAAATATTCGTTCCCACTTACAATATATATAAATATATATTGTGCAAGTAACTTGGGTTTTGAATTTTAAATAATGTGTCTACACACGTCATATAATAATTCACTAAAAAAGATTTTAACTGTATACTATTCCTGTTTTACCACGACTATGTCGCGCTTCTACATAATTTTGAGAAATATGCATCCTCTGCACTGTTATAAATAAAGGTTAAAAATTAACATACCCTGGGCCACCGCTAAGCTATTTAATGAATTTGAATATTTCTATTAATAATCTAATAAATGGTGATACAGTAAGTTGCTGCATTTACATACCCAAAGAACGATCGGATCTTCTTGAGGTTTACTTCTCGATTCGAAAAACCAAAAGAATAAATGTTTGGTTTCTTTAACATCAATATATCCTGAATACTAATATTCAAAAAATTTCATATTAAACAATAATCATAAGTTTATTATTATAAATAAGTCATAAATAAACCTGTTGAACAGCTTTATCACAAATATTCGGTTCTCTCAATTTAACTTTATACTCGGGAAAACTATCATGCTTTAATATTTTTGTACATTGAGACAAAGCAAAATGACATAATAACAATACTTCAAGAACAAAGAATGTAGCTCTAAATGTAGAATGTGTTAAAATAATCATTTTCTTATAAGATTATTTATTAAAAAGAATCCATCTTCTTATAAAGTTTATATGCACATTATTTATAATGATACACTACACTGGTATGGAGTACCAGGAATGATCTAAATGGTATGGTATCCTGATTTATATCTTGTTTATCTGGTACGTGTTATATACGTATGCAGGCTTGCGGTGATTTATTTGCGTCAAACAGATCAAACACGTTTATTGTATAAAATTTAACTAAGCCGTAAAAAGTTTCTTATTATTTTAATAAAACTATCTTTCGCCATAATTAATGAGACGGCTGATGCTGATGCTGATGCTGATTTTGGGGCCTATCTTAATACAAAATTTTATAATTTTTTAGGGTATATTTTTTTAAGTTTTTTTTAATAGTTGGACTAGAATTTATGGTTAAAATTGTTAATCAAAGAGTATATGTGGTTTTAGTAGGTGTAATGGGTCCAAATAGAGACCCCAAAAATCAACATCAGCCAAAATTAGCATCAACCGTCACAATTAATAAAGAAACCCGTTGAACGATTTTTTTAAGTAATCATTGATAATACAATAATTTGTTATGAAATTATCGGTTGCTTTTAATCTAATTTTATTGGCCATGAAAATTTGTTATGTTTGTGTACGGTTTCTGCAATAAATTAATCATTCTACTTCAACTTGACGACACCTCATACGGGTTGATCTCTTGTTATTTTTTATAGTAAGCAATAATTGAGAGCTATATTAAGAGGTCGATCAAAATGGTGTTCGAGTTAACATTAGTTTTTTTTTTGATGCGGTTGGTTACTATTTATATCGGTAATACAGTTATAGAACGTACTGAATCTGTGACATAATGCTTACTTGCCACAATAATGATTCGTTAGCACTGTACCAGGTTTTGTCAACAAAATTAACTTAAAATGTCACCCACGAAACTACTTTTCGTGCTCTATCAAGAAAATTCCTCTTATAATTTTGACATATACTTTAATTCTAAATTCTTTTTTAACCTGATCTAACCCTAATTTAATATTAACTTTAAAATTAGCTTAATACAAGCGATGTCGATTAATCTAGGCAGATGATCGACAAAAATTTCGTTTGCGATTCGTCACATCCTCATACCAAAATGAAAAGGAGACCTAATCCTTTACAAGTAAACCTTTTTTTGATGTTTACGGTTAGGACAAGTGCGAGCATTATTTTTTTTTGTGTACAGTTATAGAAAATTTGCTTTGTTTCGAAAGAATTTTTTCTTTTAAAAACCATACATACTATCATGATTTCCACATGTCTGTCTTAATTTGCGTTTTTTCGTACAGTACCAATTTACTATATACCCGTAATAATCATTTGTCATTTTATCATATTTGAGATACTAAACTGACTAAGTTAAATATAAATATCAGATAAAAATATAAAGGTATAATACGAAAAACATAATAATAAAAAATAAAGAAATAATCCATCACATGCATGTCTAACAAGTCAGGCAAAACCAATTTAATTTATTGGTTTACTGCTCATCTTTCATGTTTATTCAATTTTTTTTAGAAATTTTCAGAAAATTATATATATTCTAAATAAAACAGAGTAATTTAAATCACTAAATCAAATTAGTTTGACCTTATCCAATAATATTGAAATTTTAAATTTAACAAATTGGATTCTTTATTTGACAAATATTAATAAATAAACTGTGAAATTACAATGTAACTTTCCGTTCCTGGTTTTAGCAGATCATTTCTATTTTTGATGGTGATGCTTAGAGAAAGATTTTTTTATTACAGATCAATTTCTATATCGGGTAAAATAATGACTGCTTTATGGAGGATGAAGTGTCCATGCACAAATCTTTCCTTGCCTTTGATTAGACCTCATTTTTTCACATCATTAACAGATATGGTAGAAGTACAGCGGAGGAGTTTTATTTTCAATGAATGATGCAAGAACTGCATTTGACTAGCTTTACATCTATACATGATTGTTAGACTCATAGGCAGAAGTTCGTCTGATTGCTAATAAAATCAATTTAATTTTACATTATTTATACAGTTTAGAGTACTTTTTAAAAAAACGAAAACCAACCATGATAAAGTAAAAAAACCATATAGAAGGTTTCATTAAGAGCTGTAGGACCCATAGTCAAAGTAAGATCTAATTCTCGTCCGCCTAAAAATATTAGCTTAGTTATAAGTTGATTTTATCGGGTTTTGAGAAGTTATTACTATACTAACTTTTTAAACGGACGAGAATTAGATCGTATTTTTGGCTATGGAGTCCTACAGCTCTAATGAAACCTTCTATATGGTTTGTTTTTTTTATTTTATTATGGTTGGTTTTCGTTTTTTTAAAAAAGTACTCTAAACTGTATGAATAATGTAAAAAGAAATTGAATTTAATAGCCAATCAGACAAACTTCTGCCTATGATTGTTAGACAAATTGTTTCATTAATTGGTAAAGGCAAAATCTCCGGCAAATTCGAATCTCCTAGTGAAAGTCAAATCTTCTAATACTCTAGAAAGGCTGAGCCATGTTGGCGAATGAAATATTTATATTTTGTATATGGCTGTTAAGCATAGCATGTGGCTTACAAAATCAATAAAAAAAGCGATGGTTTCTTATTTGTATTTGAGTGCTATTGAAGGTAAATTAGGCTTTGGTCTCAGCCTTGAAAAACAAAGCTCAAAACCTTGTTTTCTTTTAACAACCTTTATATATGTATATTAATGTAATTTGTGTAAAAGTAATAAGGTACTGCGCAACGCAGTCGCACTAGAAACCAGAAACGGAGGCACATATAGCAGTTAACAAATGGTCCAAGTAATATAAATTGGAAATCAAATGAGAACTGAATAGTATACTTGGAATATTTAATACTGTATAACAATAAATTTAGTCGTTAATCTAGCATACATGAGTATTGATGCAGCTTTTGTCAGGTGCCATCCGATCAAACATATAACAGACCGGAATGTGTGGCGTATATGCCACAGGTGACATCTTACCCAGAAACACCCTCATTCACTTGATATTAATTTATAGTGGCTAATAAATGATATGAATACGTGTATACGTACATATTCAATGCGCCGTTTCAATTCAAAAGAAAATTAAATTAATAATAATAATTATAAGAATTTCCTTTTTCAGATTAAACCGAATAAACCTTTATTGTCTAAAAACAATAATGATTAAGGTAAAACAATAATAGAAGCTTCAAGTTCAACTCTCGTATCAACATTATATTGCTCAGGGTGCGATTGTACACAATCTATTAGTGAATTTATTTACCCTGGAGCAAACAATACTATAAAACAATATCAAACATGTGCTCACTGCTACAATAAAATCACAGCTAAAAAGAAAAAAAAAAGTAATTCAATGATGGTTGAAGGAAGATTATGTAGACAAAAATATTTTGAAAGAAGTAATTGATTTAAATAATCTTGAAGATTTTATCATCCAGATTACTGATTATATAAATTACAATCTGAAGATAATTTAAAAAATATATCACAATTTCATTTTGAATGTAATGTAGACATCTTAGCTCTTAATAAATCTACAAGAGAGTCAACAAATGAACTAATAGAGTATATTAAAAATATTGATAAATTCAAATAGATTTATTTTTAATATTATACAGAAAAACATATGTACTATAACACACTAGTATCATTGTTCTCAATGGGATAATTTAGTTAATAAGTCTAATAAATATTAAGATATCTTAAAACAGTGGAATATATTAACAATAGAATGTTTTAGCTATAGTAGTATTATTAGAATTATTATTAATCAACAAATTAATTTAATGAAAATATATTTTTAATATAACTTACTATATTTTCAACTAAAAAAAATAACAATGACCCAAGATATTAAAGATTTTATCAAGGAAAATATAGATTTATTATTTTATAAAATATAGTTATAGCTTATAAGTAAAAGTTTAAAATTTTTATCTAACAAAGTCAAGTTTATTTTTGGTGAATATAATTAGATCTGGATAGTTATAAATATAATAAAAATATGCTTTTAAATTTGTTATTTAATGATTTAGAAAAAAGCAGTACAAAATTATTTTAGAAACACATCTTGTTTATACAATAACTGTTGAAACAGAGATTTATAAATTTTGTAAATTAATTAAAGTTGAAGTATATGAATGTAACATTGATATTATCTACAATATCAATAATTTTGAATTTAAGTTATATAGTTTTTATACAAAATTTAATGATATGTGATTTATTCTTACATATTTATGTTTAAAAATAATAATAACTACAAAGATGGTATATAAACTACTTATATTCAAATGTTTCTTAAAAAATATATAATTTAAAAATACATTCTCAATTTTTTCTTATTAATAAAAGTTTTTTTCAAATTAATACTATATATTTTATCTGAAAAAACATTAAAGCTTAGCTTTGTTAATAACAATTAAAAAGAGCAGTTATAACTTAATTATCAAGTACTAAACTTTTAAAAAATTCTTATAATTCTTTATCTGAGTTTAATTGTTAGTTTTTATTTAATATTACAAGAATTTTGGTTAAAAAATACCAAAAAGCTGTATATAAAATTATAATTTGACTTTTTAATACTAACTATCAATAATTAATTTTTAAAAAGTATAAAAATATAAAATACTTGTTCATCTTTAAATCTTCTTTACAACATTATTAACAATTTACATAATTATTCTTTTAATACATCTACTCTTATTGTACTACTAGAAATTATATTCAACTTATTAAAAATCTTAATTGTATACAATTTCATAATATATCTAACTTAATATTTCTGTTATCAATCTTAATTGGTTTAGTTCCTTATAACCTAATTAATTTAATTAATAATATTACTCTATTTACTAAAAATACTATTATATTTTCTATCAAATTTCTGCTTTATCTTAACTAACAAATTTATTTTCAAATTTGGATATTCTATTATGCTTTTAAACTCTAATATAGTAGATAATTTCAATTCTTTTTAATATTATATATTTTTTAAAATTTATTAAATCAACAAATACTTTATTTAATTACTTGTTCAAAAATCAAAACTTGGTAACTTAAATAAATCAAATATCAAATAAACTCTCTTATTATAATCACAAATTTTGAAATCTAAATAAGCCTGGTAGATTTAAATTATAAATAATTTGTTTGAGTTTCTAATCTCAATAACTAGTAGATATAAAATTTAAATATAAACTCTTTTGTATATTTATTTATAAAAAATTTAACTAAGTTTTAATAAAGATACAAACATGATTTCATCTTAATATTAAAAAAAATATATATATAAAATATAACTTTTTAAAAAATATATATATAAAATATACTTTTTAAAAAATATATTAGAATTATAGGATGGGGTTCTGTAGCCTAGTAGTCTAAGTACTCTTCTCTTTATAGACAAGATCAACAATTCAATTCTAGCTAGAGCAAATTTCTATAATCTACAGAAACATATAAATGTACATGAAGTCTTGTGGCTTAAGTCTATATGAATAGAAAATCAATATATAAAAAAGTTTCTGAAAGGAATTTTCCTAATATGAAGAGATAGCACTCGATGTGAGAGAAACAATGAATATATCAGAAATAGAGAGAAGGTGCACTAGTAGATAATACAGTAAACATAAAAGGAAACTATAAGAAAAGAATAAACTTACTAAAATTTGAACACCTTTGGCACTAAAACCAGTTTAGTAAATATGAGATACCTAAATTGGATAAATCTAAAAGATAATCTTGGTACTATACTTAGTAAGTCTGCATCAAGGATAAATTTAAAGGACTATAGATACTTAGTAACATCCAATAAGATGGTACTTAGATATAAATAGTAATTAGATAGCTCTAACTCAAATGTTACTATAATGATAATATAAGTATTGTATATATATATACAAAAAATAGTATTGAAAATCAGAAAGTTTAAATAGAAGACTTACAGATAGTCTCAGATATGGCATCTAGTGGGTAATCTGTAGGTGGAACCATTAATTAGATAATAACTAAAGTTTTATATGTGACTAGTTGTATTTTCATTAATAGACTATATATA